>OVBE01004671.1:2139-23387 GCA_900406425.1 Iberis pinnata | reverse complement strand
ATCCAACAAGGTAATTCGTCCATAGCGGTTGAGGGGATGTCAGAAGTGCCGGTGGTACGACCGCCGTGGCTTTGCCATTAGCAGTGGAGAAAATAGGTTTGGGAGAGTTGAGAGAGCTAAGGTCCGATGAAGCAACTAGAGAAGCCCAACGCTGCGTCGAGGGTGATGCCGCGCCTCCACCTTGGTGAGCCGGAGGAGACGAAACCATGGGCGGTCGACGCCGACGACCGGCGAGAAGCGCCGTGTGAAGCAAGTAAAAAAAGGAAAGAAGTCGCAGGCCCTAATCGCCTAAATTTTCGCCTAAAACTGGAGGTTTGATTTGTCTATTTAATCAGACTAACTAATGGAAACTTTCTTATTGTTAGTTTTTTATTTTTCTAAAATAATAGAATAACAAAAAGTAAATGAGTATTATTATTTAAATGGAAACTACATAAAAATATTACTTTTATAATATAAACATAAATTATAAAATTAAAATAATAAAATATACAATATATAAAAGATTTTTTTATTGTTACTTTTTTATTTTTCTGAAATAAAAAAATTACAAAAAAGAAATGAGTATTATTATTTGAATGGAAACTACAGAAGAATATTAGTTTTATAATATAAAAATAAATTATAAGATTAAAATAATGAAAAATACATAATATATAAAAATATAATCAAAAATTTCTTATTGTTATTTTTTATTTTTCTGAAATAATAGAATAACAAAAAGGAAATGAGTATTATTATTTGAATAGAAACTATAGAAAAATATTAAGTTTCATAATATAAACATAAATTATAAGATTAAAAAAATGAAAAATATAAATATATAAAAATATAATAAAAATTTTCTTATTGTTATTTTTTATTTTTCTAAAATAATAGAATAACAAAAAAGAAATGAGTATTATTTTTTTAAATGAAAACTACAGAAAATATTAGTTTCATAATATAAACATAAATTATAAGATTAAAATAATGAAAAATATACAATGTATAAAAATATATCGATAATTATTTATCATAATTTGATAATCTATATTTATGGATATTTATAATTATAATTTACAAAAGTCTAATAATAACTAAACTTTTACTTTAACATCGATTTGAATATATAATCACATGAGTTATCATTTTAAATTTAAATAGTTCACATTCACCCGCGTATTACGCGGGGCCTAATCTAGTATATATATATTTGAGGAATTCCTTGAAATATTATCAAAAGAAGTTTAAATTTTATAAATACCACACATTCCCATAAATACCATACATTCTCAAATATTCAAAAAATATCACAAACTAAGGTTGGGGATAATATCCGAAATATGAATCCGAACCCGATTTTTCGGATCGGTTTCGGGTTCGGACCGGGTTCAGATTTGATAAAATATTCGAATCGGTATTATACTTATTTAGTTCGGTTATCCGAACCCGATCGGATATATCCGAACGGATTCGGATATCCGAAATAACCAAAAGTTATTCATAAACCTAATTTCCTAATAGTAAGTCCATGGTTTACAAGATTACTCTTACGCTATAAGATAGAATTTGAAACAGTACATATAGCAAAAATATCAACCATAGGAAGACCAATTTTACTAATTTTTTCAAAGAAAGTCAAAGGAATGGTCATCTTCAAAAAACGACGACGAATGCAGAGAATGTCAAATTACCCTTAGTATCATATTATAACAATGACATAAAAGTATTGTGCACAGCATCACGTTCTCCAATTACTACATCGATTCATACTTTTTTTTTCTTTTGTCAATTCCTCTTCATTCTTCTTTAGTTTTTTTTGTGATATTTATAATTCTCTCAATTTTCAAGGTCTCTTCCATCTGATTCACAATCACATATATTGTTCGTTGGTATTTTATCGCATATAAGTTTATTTGATTTCACATGTTACAGAAATTTGTATTTATCACACCAATTAGTGATAGAGAAAATGGTAATCAATCTATTAATTCAGATGATTTCAGATTGTTTCAGATATTTATATTCGATTTCAATCCAAAAACCCGAAACCGAATTAAAAATCCAAAATAGCAGAAAATCTGATCCCGAACCTGAGGATAACCGAACCGAATCTGATCTGAAGTCCTAAAATACCCGAACGGATTCTATAATCGAAAATCCAAAAACCCGAACCCGATCGGATTTGGATATCCGAACGACGAGTCATATCACAAACATAAAAAAAACAAATTTTAAAAGCTTAGAATTTAAAATTTTGGGTTTAGGTTCACTAAGTAGAGTCCATGGTATAGTTTTGAAAGGGGGTAGGGATTGGTTTTGGTGGTTTAGGATTTAAATTTGAAGTTTTAAAGGTATTTCAAATTTTGTAGTATTTTTGGAACAAAAATATTTTCGTGGTATTTTTGGAACTTTAGAAGTTTGTGGTATTTTTGAAATATACATAGCTCTTGGTGGTATTTTTGAAAGTCCTCCTAAATATTATGGACTATTATGTAAATTTTAAATAGTTTTAGTTTTATGTAAATTGTAATAACTATTGTCTATTGATAATTAATTTTGGGAAAACTTTATACGATAGTCAAAAAGAAATGTGAAGGCGTTTTATGTTGGAAGAAAATGTTAAAGTTCACCTTTTTCCCACTTTGAATGTATGGTTAAGATCACATCTCACTTGAGACTTTTTTAGCAAGTAGAAAATTATAATTGATGCAATGATACCCATTAAAGTCATTATTATATCATTAGTGGTAGTTTTGTATCATATGGTAATGTCATTAAGTTACTTAACTTATATAATTGATATAAATTTTAGTTGTGGAAAGTGTGAAGGCGATAGTGAAGTTGTCTATTGGAATAAGTGATGCTAATGACATATTGAGATACCACTTGAATTCAATGAATGTATTAAATTATTTATTTTAGTTTATTATGGTTGAAATTTCTATGTAGTTCTAGGCTTATAAGTGTCACACATATCCGGTCCAAATGTTTAAGATGCCATAATCTAAATAAAAAATATTTGTACCTTTTGTAGTATAAAAAGTTTTTAAGAAACAAAATTGGGCCTTAAAAAAAAAAATTTTGCCTAAAAATTTTCTAAAATAACCTTGGATCCTAAACCCAGGCTTATATGGCTTATGTTTCGGATCGGGCCTGGTGCCACAAAACACTTTTGTTATATTAAATGTATTTTCAATTTAATTTTACAAGATAGGCCATTTTAAATTAATATCTAACCAATCTCTATAATAATGATTACTTTTCAAATTACTTAAATTCCATGGTTAAGTTTAACTACAGATAAAGTTAACTAGGGTTAGGCCAACCCTAGGGTTGGGTTAGGCAAAAATGGGTTTTGGGCTTTATTGTATTTGGGGTGTTTCTGGAAATGAATCTGGGCCTAAAAAATTAGGATTTTGTAAAAGCTATAATTCTGGATGTAAACTATAAGCAATTTCAATAGAATATCCTCTAACAAAAAAAAATAAAAAAAAATTCAAATGACCAAATGGTTAATTGTGGTTTCAAAGAAGTTCCAAAGATTAGAGGCAAAACATACACTTTGCCAATATATGTTTGTGGATATCCAAAACACACCAAAATACATTTTATCAAAACCAACAACATACCAATAGTTTACAAATTACAGACAAAACCATATAGTTTCTCAATCTCCATGAATACTTTACTTTTATTGGTTTTGTCATTTCCAAAATCCTGCTCCTTACAACTCATCCTACAAAAAATTTCAAAATCCATGTAAACTTTAAACCAATTTTTAGAACAATCAAGATTCAAGATCAATGAGATATAAAACAAAACTTACATGGTAATCATCCATGTAATCACGTGGATCATGCTGCAAAACATAAACAAAACCATTCTCATTCAACTTTCTTTCCAAATTAACAGAGTCAAGCAGAGAACTGAATTGGTTCTTAATAGAGTGTACTTACTCGCTTGTAACGCCTTCTTCTATCTCCATACAGATGATCTCTTTCCTTTCTTCGACGTTCTCCTTCTTCCCGTGCTCTTCGAGCTTCCTCATCTTCTTTAGCTTTTGTACAAATAAATGAGAGGTATGTGCGATTGAAAGAAAAGAGATCTAGCAACATTTAAGATATGCTGATGTTTTCTTTCCACCACGGAGTTCTGTTGAGGTGTTTCAGGACAAGAGTGGAATAGCACAATGCCTTTAGATTGATAAAAGGTAGTAAAATTGAGTTCTTGTGCATTGTCTGACCTTACCCCTTTTACTCTAGTCTTAAACTGAGTTTCAATCATGTTAATGAAGTTAGGAAAAACAGTTAAGACATCAAACTTGTTCCTTAAGAGATAAACCCAAGTGGCCCTAGAACTCTCATCAACTATAGTTAGAAAGTATCTAAAACCATCATGAGTAGGAACAGAGAAAGGACCCCATGTATCAATATGAACAAAATCAAAAGGATTAGGACTGATTCTATTGTGAGAAACATAGGGAAGGTGCTTCTGTTTTGAAAGATGGCAAATTTTGCAATGAAAATCTTTATTATACTGATGAGTAGGTAAAGATAAGGTTTCAAACATTGTTCTAAGTCTAGATTGAGATAAATGTCTGCCAAAGAGATGGACTTGAAACAGAAGCAGCAAAGAAAGGAAACTGAATGTCTTTGAAATCTAATGACTCAACATCCAGGAAGTAAAGGTTAGAAACTTGTCTACCCACTCCAATCATTAATCCCCGAATATGATCCTGAATAGCACAAGAAGACTCATCAAAACAGACTTGACAATGCATAGACTTGTATAAAGCACTAACACTCAGTAAGTTGAACTTAAACTGAGGAATATATAAAACATTGTCAAGTTGAATTGTTCTACCCAGACTAATACTGCCTATACCTACAATGCTCACAAGAACTCCTGTAGGAAGGGTAATATTTGTATTAGGAAGGGATTTAAAGTTTGTGAAAGATGATTTATCGTGAGTGATATGATGGGTAGCTCCTGAATCTGTAACCCAAGCATTAATAGCAACAACACTACTATTAACTGAGCAAACATAAGGCCTATCAACATCTGAAAAAGAACAAAGGATAGAGGGGTAAACGTTACCAGATGTTGGGCTATGGTTTGTGAAAGGAGATTCAGAAGACACTGAGACAGAGTGAACTTCATGTGTGGTGATAGGACCTGGACCCTGCAATTTGTTGCTCAAGAATGTGACAATTTGGTGAATTTGATCACTGGAGAGATTCTCTGCTGAGAAATTTTGTCCTGTAGAGTCATTGTGAACAGAAACAGTAGCTGCAACAGTATGACCTCCTGGTTTGAGCTTAGGCTTGAATGTTGTAGGATAACCATGCTTCTTATAGCATTTATCCATTACATGACCCACTTTTCCACAGAAAGTACAAACAGGTCTTTCCTTTTTCTGAATGAAGTTGGAGGAAGAATTGACCTGTTGAGGTTGTGACTGAAAGACTTGGAAGGCTGAAGCATCTGGAATAGTANNCCCATCAGAAAGTCTATAACCCTGTTTGTTTCTCTTTCAGCAAGAAGATCATCAACAGTTTTAGCAACTGCTTGAATGCTATACAGTTCTTCCCAAAGAGCCTAAGTTTGAGTATGATATGAGGAGAGATCTAAGCTGCCTTGTCTAAATGAATGCATTTGATGACGCAGCTTGTATAGCCTAGGCAGATTCGATTTATGGAACCTGGTGTGCAAATCTTTCCAAATATCACTAGCATTTGGAAAATACAGGATGCTAGTGTATATTTTCTTCGACACACTATTCAGCAACCACGACTTGATCATACTGTTACATCGATTCCAGATTTGAGCATATGAATCACCATCATCAGGCTTTGAAATAGATCCATCAAGAAATCCTAGCTTATTCTTTGCAACTAAGCTAGTAGTCATTGCGATTAACCAAACACTATAGTTATATCTATCTAACTGTTCTGTAACTAAATTCAAGTCAGGATGATCCGGACTATGAAGATGATACGGTGAATGAGCGTTATCAGGAGACAGAGATACCTCGAAGTGATCTGAAGCAAAATGTGTTCTCGATTCATATGGTGGAACGAAATTATGAGTTCTTGAAGAATCGTTAGTCTGATGATGATGTTCATCTTCATTTTGAGTCTTCGGAGGATTGCGAGTACCAGATTCAGCTGGTTCAGGTGAAGATTTGTGATACTTGGATTTGCAGTTTCTTTTTCCCATTTGAGCTCAAAATCAGCTTGAATTCGGTAAGAATTCAATGAAATCTGATCTTGCAATGGAGAAAAAGAAGAAAAACAAGCTCGATTGAGCTCATAGAGAGACGATGAAGCTATGGAAGAAATTTCGCGGAAGAGAGAGAAGAAAAAGAGAGGGAAAATTTGTTAGAGATGAGAGAGAGTGAAAATTTGCTCTGATACCATTTTACTGAATAAAATCTCATTCTCATTAATTTGAAATGAATTACAATTGGGGGTTTATATAAGTAAGAGCCTAAACCAAGCTAAACCAAAACTAATCTAAAAATTCAATCATTGGTTTATCTTACCAATTTACACACCAATCCAAATACAAAGAGACTATCCTATGAAATATAACTTGAAATAAATCTTATCTAAATTTTGTCAAACGGATGTGTATATTCAATGTTCTAGCTACTTAAAGATATTTCATATCAGTCATAAGTAACACATAAACAACACTAACACAAAGTCACAAACCGCTAGATTACAAGTTTTGGTTATTAAGAACCATTAGATAATATAATAAGTTTTAGCCATAACAAGTGACCAAATGGCTAATTGTGGTTTTAAATAAGTTCCAAAGATTAGAGGCAAAACATACACTTTGCCAAATGTTTGTGAATATCCATAACACACCAAAATACATTTCAAGAAAACACCAATATGGTACAAATTACAATGACACACAAACCAAATAGTTTCTCAATCTCCATCAATAATTTACTTTTATTGGTTTTTGTCATTTCCAAAACCCTGCTCCTTACAACTCATCCTACAAAAATTTCAAAATCCATATAAACTTTTAAACCATTTTTTAGAACAATCAAAGATTCAAGATCATTGAGATATAAAACAAAACTTACATGGTAATCATCCATGTAATCACGTGGATCATGCTACAAAACAAAAACAAAACCATTTTCATTCAACTTTCTTTCCAAATTAACAGAGTCAAGCAGAGAACTGATTTGGTTCTTACTCGCTTGTAACGCCTTCTTCTATCTCCATACCGATGATCTCTTTCCTTTCTTCGACGTTCTCCTTCTTCCCGTGCTCTTCGAGCTTCCTCATCTTCTTTAGCTTTTCTTACTTTCTCAGCTTCCCCAAATAACTCCTTCTCAGACTAGTATTCAACCATATCGAAATTATTAGTAAGATCGAAAAAACTTCTTTCATTGTAACTAAAAACAAGACCAAAGATAGATTGGTCTAGTGGTTAAGCTCATAAATCCTGAAAACGAAAGGCTCTATGAGGTCACAGGTTTGATGGAGGGGTCTGCTCTCCAAAAGAAAGTTATATAACATGGTTTGGGCCTCGTTCTGGGGATATGTGCGGGTTTTGACCCATAACTCCCTAGTCTTTGAAAAATATATATATATATCCAAAGGCTTTGAAATCTACCTCTCTGTGGTGAGTAAAATAGTCGTCTACAATGCTTCTTGCGTATTGCGGATCATCAGAGATCAAGATATTGTCAAAGATTGAACCAGCTTTCACCTACAATATCCAAAATCAATATGTTCAATTAACTGCATTTGATAAGCTTGGTCTCTCCTCTATAAAATGGAAGGCTTTTATATGATTCTCTTGTGTTTCTTGTTGATTTAGAACTTACCTGCCATACTTCAATGCCTATGTATTTGATAGGCTTCATAACATAAAGATCTGGATCATCTTCAAACTCTGAGGAAAAATCGAAAAGCTCAAGCTTAGTTGTTACAAGAACAATCCATCCCAATATATGGGCTGGAAATTTAAACCGAACCGAATTTAGTTCGGTTATTTCGGTTCAATACGGCAATTTTTTATTTATTTTAGTTCGGCAACAATTTTATTTTACACTATGTTAACCAAACCAAACTAGCTAAAATTAACCGAATAAACCGAAAATTAGCCAAAATTTAACCGAAATTAAGATTTTCGAACCCAATAAACTGACCTACAAAATTGAAAAACCGAACAAATCGAATGCTGAACCGAACCGAACTTTTATTAGGTTCAATTCGGCACAAAAAAAAACCGAAAAACCAGAAAAAAACGAATGCCCAATATACATTAAATAGACAGAAAACAAACCAGGATTATCTATCCATGGAGACTTCCATTTTCCTTTATAGTTTGGGTTCTTGATTCTCTGTTATAAAGAACAAAATGTTTAGTGAATGTGAATCTATAAAACTATTAAATCAAATCAAATTACCTTTGGTTTCCAAGAACCTTTGTATGCAGGATTCTTGATCTTTGGAGGCTCCCAAAGACCATTTTCTTCCTCATCCCAATCATCAGGCTAAACAAGAGAAGAGAGAGAGAGATTAAGACTTAAACCTTAAACACTATAACTCATCAATGAGTTCCAAAAGAGAAGATCATACAATACCTCTTTAGCATTTTCATCAGGAATTTCACGAGGAATCGAATCAAATCCCTCGGGTTTAACATCATTAGGATCATCGATATACTCTCTATCATCCCAATCCTCTGGCTGCAAAAGCACATAATCCATTTTACTTCGTCATTATTATATCGAATCTTGCATATGTTTTTGCTTAAGCAACCAAACAAGTTACCTTCTTTGCATTCTTAACTTTAATCTTCCTTGGAGGAAGAATGTCCCAATCTGTGTACATACTACCAAATTCTCTTTCTTTATTATCAACTAGAACACTATAAGAAGCATCAGGCCGGAGAATAAATGTGTAGAAATGTGTTAATTTGTCTGTTTCACATTGCATATCCTTCTTATTCGGATAATTCTGTCCTTGGTATGATACAATAACATGAAGCTTCTTTGTTTGTGTTCCACATATATCAGGTCCAAACATCAAACTGCATAGAGAAAGCAACAACTAAATGAAAAATCCTTAAACATAACACTAGGGCTGGGCATTTAAACCGAACCAAATTTAGTTCGGTTAATTCGGTTCGATTTATTCGGTTATTTCAGTTCAATTTGGCCACTTTTTTATTTTAGTTAGGTTTTTGGTTCGGTACGATTTGGCAACAATTTTATTTTACACTATATTAACCGACCCGAACCAAACTAGCTAAGATTAACAGAATAAACCGAAAAACCGAAAAAACCTGAAAATTAGCCAAAATTTAACCGAGATTAAGATTTTCGAACCGAATAAACCGAACTATAAAACTGAAAAACCGAATGCCGAACCGAACTTTTATTCGGTTCAACTCGGCACAAGAAGAAAAACCCCGAGAAAAACGAAAACCGAATAAACTGAATGCCCACCCCTACACAACACCATGAACATCTTATCAAATCACTCATTAGTTTTTTCGTTTTGGAAGAAACTAAATCAACACATTCATTGTTTCTGATAACTAAATCTCTAGGCAATAAGATTTACCTATAAGGAGTATCACCACCAAATTGTTTCTGGTTAACATAGCCAGAGAGGAGCTTAATGTAAGCACCACCACATTCTATATCTTGTTCAATCTTGACTGAATATTGAACAACAAGAGTCCTGTTTTTGTTGCTTAACTCCGGAATCTTTGCAGAAATTGCATAATGTTTTGCATCATTATAAGTCTGAATACCTAAAATCAAAATCAAAATCAAAATCGAGAAACAACATAAAGATTTTACTTTTCCTCAAAAGTTAACTTCAAAGATTGAAAGTCAAAGAATTTATAAACACTGCAACATAGCCAAGATCACAGAGCAAGATTATCTTATTCTTGCAATGAAATTGGTAAAAATTAGTAAAAGGGTCGGTGAAAGGAAGCACCTTTATCATCAGGATCACCAGGCCATTTACCGGCAGTATGCTTAAAGGTACCAGCTTTGCCTTCGTTTCTTTTCCAATCAGATAAGACCCATCTGCTTTTCCATCCACCTGAAATCCAAAATCTGATTAATAAGTTTAAGAGTGTTTGGCAGAAATCTATAAATAGAAATCTATCTTATGAGTTGAATTTAACCAGAAAGGGAAAGTCAAGAAGATAGGGTTTAGCTTCACTGTACTAAATTAGTTAAAAACCCTAATTTTACTAAATGAAGAGTGTTGAATACTTTACCTTCGAAATGTTCTTCAAAGAAGATCTCAGAGAAAGCTAAAGGAGCTAAAGTGAGAAAACAAAAGAGGAAAGACTTGAGCTTGTTTTGGGGGAAACCCATTTCTCAGCTTGGTTATTGCCATGGCTGGAGAATTGTGTTTTAAGCTTTATAGCAAGAACGATGCAGAGTGAGAATTGGGTTGTTTGAGTTTTAATTACGATATTACCCCTAGAGGTTCTTCTTCGTCTTCAAAGTCTTTAAGTCGTCTCATTGTGGAATATTTCAAAGTCGTTTCTCGACGTTCTAATTGGGGCAAAATACCTTTAATGCTTCCAAAAACATCATTGTCTTTACTTTTTGTAATAACCAACTTAGGTAAAGTCCTGCTTTAAGCTCCCATTGAGCTTAATTAAAAAATTAACAAGCACTATTGCGAATTATTGACGAAGTACTTTAGGAAATTTACATAAAATTCATTGGATTATCTAGCAGAGGCTTTGCTTAGCAAAGAAATTAGAGGGCTTTAGCTTTCGATCTTTTCAAATGTTTAATAAAGCATTGTTAGCAAAACAGTTATGGTGATTGTACTATTTTCCGAATTTACTTTTTGCTCGTGTCTTTACAGAACGGTATTACATAACTCCACACCTTTCCAGGTTAATCTTTCTACTCGACTATCTTATGGATGGCGTAGTATATGAGAGTCTAATTCATTGATTTCACATGGATTAAGACGAGTAATCTGATATGGACATGATACGAGGGTGTGGAAAGACCTTTGGTTACCGACTGAGACGCCACATGCGGCTCAAAGTCCTTTTTTACAGATGTTGATCCATCTATGAGAGTATCTGATCTAATGGTAGCTCATACTCCTAACTAAAATATACCTTTAATTAACTAATTAATTAGTAAGGCAGATATACCAACCATCATTTCAATCCGACATTCCTCCTTCCTTCTGGATCGTTTCTGCTAACATTATACGAAATCTGGAAATTACATGGTGAAATCGGGGTACGACATCGGTTTAACTAAACTGATTGATCAAATGAATGGTTGGCCAGAGCAACCATCGATACTTCCACTTCAAGAGGCAGTTTGAGTAATACCAAAATCCTCTAAGCTTAACCGTTATCTTTGGCAAGTTCTCTCTAGTGCGATAGCAGCTAACGCACAATTTATCAAACGAAAATTGAGAGTAGACGACTTCTGTGATCGTTGCGGGGACATTTCGGAGACGATCAATAATGTGCTTTTCACTTGTCCACCTGCTTTTCAATGTTGGACGCTTTCACCCATTCCAACACCGCTTGGGATTTTCTCGACGGAGAATCTTTTTTATAATATGCATTACTTATTATATGGTGCTGCAAGGAGCTCCCCAGTAAAAGAAGCCTTTCACCTTTTCCCATGAATTATTTGGTATATTTGGAAAGCGAGAAATGCGTGGTGTTTTCAAAAAACTAAGTGGGAACCTCCGGATAGTGTAGAGCTTGCTATAAAGGAACCACAAGAATGGCTTAATGCCAACGCAGTCACTGACTCATATGCAGTACTTCGACATTCGGAAAACTCGGTTTCACCACCTGACCTTCCCTCAGTTATGGAGGCTTGTAGTGTTGACGGTTCCTGGAAAGCTGGGGATACTATAAGTGGAATTGGATGGCATTTGTCTTCGAACACTATAGAAAATAAGATAATGGGGTGTGCAGGTATTCGTTCAGCCATATCTCCATTACACACAAAATTTTTAGCGCTAATCTGGTCGCTCAAATGTCTCCAACGGATGGGACGTAATTGCTCTATTTTCATCACTGACTCAACAGAATTGGTCCAGATCCTAGACAGACCTTCTGAGTGGCCCATTTTTGCGGTAGAGGTTGCAAACCTTACCTGACTTAAGACGCATTTTTGGCAGTTCAAACTCATTCATCGTGGAAGATTATGGAACAAAAAGGCAGACTTGCTCGCTAGATCAGCTAGAAAGACTAAGGTTTTGTCTTCCTTTGTTGGTTCTTCTCCACCTCTGGGGTGTTATGTAATCTTCAATTCTCTTTATTCTAGTTCTTTTTTGTTATAAAAATAAATAAATTGACTAATCTTACTTAACATAATTATCTTTTTCTTATTAATGACAATGGTTACTATTAACAACAAACATGTAAACTAATCTTTCATAAATGTAATTTTTCAGTTATTCAAATCTATTTTTGTCATGGAAAATAAAAGCATACTACAATGAGATAGAGTCTTAGTGGACCAGAAGGGATTAATTTTATCGACATAAGAAAAAATCATCATTCGTGCTCTCTATTTAAAATTATTCAAATACTATTAACGAGATAATTGCATTAATATAGTAAATATTTTTATTTAATTTATGGTCTGATAATAAAATAGAATATGTGTTAATGAGTATAAAAAAGAGTATTTTGGCAAATGAGGTGTTATTTTAAACAATATTGGTGGTAAGTAGTTTATAAAAAAAAATTTGTACGTGACATAATTCGATGATTAATTTATATACATTATTTTCGATTATCTTTATGGCTCCTTTTCCAAGAAAATTAAAGAAAATAAAATAAATGAGCTTTAATTTGTACGATTGGGGTAATGAGATCCATAGGTGGAATTTCAGAGGCTTAAATAGCCATGCTCGTCAAAGAGTTATAAAAATTTGGGTATCGGTAAATCGACCCCTAGTTAAGGGTATTTTGGAATCTCATGTCTGTATTAACAATACTCTAGGAGTGTTAAATTCCACCCTACTGGGTTGGAAATGGGATAATAAATTTTCTCTTGCAGATTCTGGAAGAATCTGGCTGGTGTGGGATCCAACAATTTCAATAATAGTTTTAAAGAAATATGATCAACTCATTTTGTTTTCAGTCTTTGATCCAGACTCAAAATCTTCTTTCACTTTTGCAATCATATATGGTTGTCATACTGAAGTAAAACGTATGGAGGTTTGGTTTTTACTCTCAACCCTGGATATTTATCCCTCTCTAGAAAACTCTTCATGGTTTATTCTTAGTGATTTAATCAAATCATAACCTCAACAGATCATTACTCGTTGCATTTTTACGCTCTGCCTCTTTGTGGAATGGCATATCTTCATGATTGTTTGGAGTTCAACGATCGGGCAGATATTCCCTATCGTGGCATACAATACACTTGGTCAAATTGTAGAGATCAAGATCCAATATTCAAGAAACTAGACAAAGCACTCGGGAATGCAATGTGGCGGTCTGCATTTCCTGATGTTTCAGTTGAATTTCAAGCTCCATGAGACTCGGATCACTCTCCCTGTATTGTCCAACTCTCTCTTCTGTTGGCTAATTATGTAAAGTGGTTTAGGTATTTCTATTTCTTCTCTACTCATCCTTGATTTAAGGAGAGTCTCTTATAATCTTGGAACTTTCCTAATGTTGGAGGCTCTACCGCCTATAATTTCTCTAGAAAATTAAAAGAAGCAAGAATATGTTGTAAACAGTTGGACAGCGAGGGCTTTGCAAATATTCAGCAAACAACTAAGGATGATCTGAATCGGCTAAAGTTTGTCCAATTAGCTCTTTTATTGTCCCCTTCTCCTTCACTATTTGCAGAAGAAAGAGAAGAACCAAATAATTGGAACTTTTTCGAATCCGTTGGCTCTCTAAGGGAGATGCAAATACTACCTTCTTCCATATGGTTGTAATTGCTAACCAAGCTCGCAATGTTATAAACTACCTCGTGGACTATAATGATACAAAGATCACTCAAAAAAGTGAAGTCAAAGTTATGATTGTTGACCACTTCACACAACTACTTGGTATAGCAAATGTTAGCGTCACACCAATGACAGTTTCTGATATTCAAGAATTGCACCCTTTTAGATGTTCACCAACTCTAGCATCTGCTCTGGTCATAGTTCCATCAGTTGAAGAGATTAAAACAACTTTCTTCTCTATGCCATGTAACAAGGCTCCAGGCCCCAAAGAGTTTTCAATTAAATTTTATTTAGAAGCTTGGGATATAGTTGGTGTAGATGTGGTAAAGGTTATTCATGATTTCTTTTCTACGGGAAACTTGTTGAGAAGCTTTAATGAAATCACTATAGTACTCATTCCCAAATCTCTAGGTGCATATTCCTTGAAGAATTTTAGACTCATTTTGTGTTGCACAACTATCTGTAAAGTTATTTCAAGGATTCTAGTGTCTACGTTGAAGTTGTCCATCTCTGATGCGACTCAAGCTAATTAAGTTGGAGTTGTAAAAAGGAGGTTTCTATGCGAAAAAAATCCTGCTAGCTTCCAAACTTGTCTTCAACTTCAACGTCTCAGGCCCCACGACTAGAGGTTGTCTCAAGTTTGATATATCCAAGGCTTACAATAACGTTATTTAGGACTTTGTGTTAACTTTTTCTCATCATCCAGTTTACGACCTTATTACAACATTTCATTTAATAGTGAACTGATTGGATATATTCCTGGAAAAAAGGGGTTGAGGCAGGGTGATCCTATCTCCTCCCTTTTATTCATTCTAGTAATGGATATCTTATTGAGGCAGAGTGATCCTATCTCCTCCTGTTGAGACTTCAGGGTACACCCTAAGTGTGATGCTCTGCTAATTACGCACCTCAGCTTCGCTGACGATGTTTTGCTATTTTTTATGGCTCTCAAGCCTTGATGGCTGCAATTCTAAACATCTTACAAGATTTTAAAGAATTCTCAGGTCTTGGAATTAGTCCTGAGTAGTCAGTCTTGTTTATAGACGGAGGAAGCACAAATAATTTCCGCTTACTTGCCTCAGCATTTGGCCTTCAACATGGTTCATTTTCTGTAAAATACCTTGGAGTCCCTCTTTTACCGCATAAACTCTCGCCGTAGGATTACCAACCTCTCATGGATATAATCAAACATGAGCTTACAAATTGGTTGGTTAGAGTTATGTCTTTCATGGGCAGACTTCAATTGATCAAATTAGCTTTATACTCAATCATATCGTTCTGGGCTTCGATTTTTATCCTACCTCTTCAGTGTATGCAAGATTTAGAGCGTATGCTAAGTGCATGTCTATGGAACGATAAATAGAACATCTCTAGAGGAGCGAAAATCACTTGGAAAGCAGTTTCCACCCTTTTACATAGTTGCGGGATTAGTCTAAGGCGGTTGGCAGTCTGGAATAACATTCTAGGCCTCAAATTTATTTGGTTGATCTTCACTTCTGCAGGATCTCTCTGGGTTTCATGGATTCTTCGTAATCTCCTCAACAACTTCTGTTTTTTGGATGTAAGAGTAAGCCCCACTGATAGCTGGGTCTGGAAATCTCTATGCAAGTTACGTGCACTTAATAGGCCTCATATTGTTTGTGTTTTTGCTTCCGACCAGACAGCTAGGTTCTAGAGAGATAATCGGACTGGTCTAGGTCCTTTAATTGATCCACTTGGAGCTAATAGTCCAAGGGTATCAAGTGTTCCTCTTTGTGTTGTAGTGGCATATGCGATTTCTTCCTCTAGCTGGACCTTCTCGTCTAGAAGCTGCCACCCAGCATCATCGCTTCTCTGGCAGTGTATCCTAGTCTCTCCTGCACTATCTCCAAAAAGTGATGACTACTTTCTTTGGTCCATGGCCTCTTCAGGTACTCATTCCACGTTTTCGAATTCTCTAACTTAGACCATATTGAATCCTCCTCCTCCGGATGTTCCTTGGTTCAAAGCGGTTTGGTGTAAAGGTCGCATTTCAAAGCATGTTTTTCTCTGCTGGATTTTAGCTTGGGACATATTACATACTTGCGGTAAGCTGCACAGTTGAGGCCTACAAGTCTCGTCTTCGTGTCTCCTTTGTGGAATTGGTGTTGAGTCAAGGTAGGACTTTTTCTTTGAGTATGGATATTCTAGTCAGGTCTAGTCTCACTTCACCTTAAGGGCGGGTCTTTCTCCTCCATCAAGTTTCAATGCCTTTCTTCTATGGACCATTAACATTTCTCCTAATAGGAATATAAGACAAATCACCAAGCTTATATTCCAAGCAACTCTTTATGCCATTTGGAAAGAGCGAAATATTGTTCTGCACTCCGCATCTCCCATTGCGCCTCGACCTACTCCTATTCTCATCTCAGAAAATCAAGCTCAATCTTTGTTGCAGGTTGGACCTTCTATCCTGCCTCCAGCAAAATTTGTCATCCGTAACCTCTCTTCTTACTACTTGGTTCACTTCTTTTGAGTAATGTAATTTCTTGCTTGTAATCATCGTTTCTGAAAAAAACTTATTTGGTATTTAGGTAGTTTTTTTGTTGACAATTATATTTATATCAAATTTTTCCTTAGGAGTTAACACAATTTTCCTTTTAGAAAATTAAAATAAACAATAAAATCATACCAAAAAGATAATATGGAATTTTTTTAAAAGGAAACTAAATATTGATTTTATTATTCCTTCACTTTTTTTCTTTAATTCTTTTTCACCATGGATTGTAATACTTTGACTCAAAATCCATTATAGAGAACATGAAAAATATTAATATGTTGCAGTGACAATGATTGATGACGAAGATGGTTGTGAAATCGATGATGAGTTGTTAATAGTTTTGATGAAGGCATATTAAGTTATTTGTGGTTCTAAACTCGTACATGTGAATTGCAAGGTTGTATTGGTGAATGATTTGATTCACATGAATCAAATGTGTGCACAAAATATTGTCCTTGTGAATGGTGAAGTTGCATATATGAATGAAATCAATTAACGAGAAGCTAATTAGTTTTCAAATATTATTATTGTGAACGGTGAAATTGTATATGTGAATGAAGCTAATTCACTTCAAACAAACATGAGCACATAAAATGTTGATATGAATGATAAAATTGTATATATGAATGAACTTCGCTAATGTGAAGCTAATATATGTTCAAAAATTAGTTGTGTGAATGAGACTGTTGTACATATGAACAATATTTCTCTCCATCTTTTCACCGTCAAAATTATCTTGGCTTCGTATTACAGATGAATTAAACTGCAAGGTTGGAGACAAAAATTCAAACTTAGAGTTATTACTCTAAACTTATTTTCTTATCAATAACTTTAAACTTTTCATATATTACTAAATAAATAAAATATATTAAATCTTAAATTAATTTTCATTATATAATTAAACTTAATCGAGAGATATAATAGTAATTACATTATGTAAAAATAGCTAAATACAAATGAAATTAAAACACATCTTATTTTCAAATTACATAATTTAAAAATGTCTAGATACCAAATTTTCTCTATATAAAATGCAGCTATGTGAATTAGACTAGTTGTGTTCTCTACCTCAATTAGAATTTCTCTAGTCTTTAGTTAGGCCAAATTAGATTTAGATTAACCATTATGATAAAGAGTTAATTTAGATTTTGGTTTGGTTTTACTAGTTTGGATTGGGCTTTTTAATGTGATTGGGCCTTGAATATAACAATATTATACCAACTTTTTTTTAAAAGGCCTAGCATATAAGAAATGAAAGTTTCATCAATAAAATATTTTTATTTTTATGATGTCATCTACTTTTAGGGACCTTCATTTGGTGAATTATATACATCAATTGTCCAAAAAGTTTATCAACTTAAATGAAAAAAATAAAAAATCGTTGACTTACACTATATCTTTAAGAAGCTATGACTATGGATCTATCATGATGTCACATATATAACTTACGAACACTTTCATTTGGTGAATGATATGATATTACATCAATCGTCAAAAAGTTAGTTAACTAAATTAAATTCACGCATTTGTTTGACTTTCATTCTTTCATAATACATACCACTATCAAATACTCCATGAATACTTTATATTTTAGATTTTTTACACATACTAATAAAATTAATTTTAAATTTTTCTAATATTTATTCATTAGTTTAATAACACTAAATATCATCTCTCTATTCACTATTGATTAAAAATAAAAGTAAAGTCAATAGTTGTGAAGTACGATTCGATACAATAAATATTTATTAATTTTGATATAAAATATCAAGTATTATTGAACCAAAAAAGAAAAAACTAAAACATCATCGAACGGAGGGGATATATGTTATTTGAATAATCTTTTAAAAAGACGAGGTTAATTGCCACCATTCTTATTTTCAGTTAATAACAACATACATTATGGTGGATTAAAATTTAAATGGTGACACACTAGCACAAATCTTATAGTGTATATTTGTAATATATATATATATATATATATGTGTGTGTTTGTGTATATGGTGGAAATAAGATTACATGACATATTATTTATTTATATAATGTAGTATAGTTTTTGTAATGAGCATGTGGTATGTAATTGGTTATGCTAATTTGTTTAACAAATATTTAATCAAATAAACATAATAATTATGTGTGAAAACCACACAAAAAAGAGAGAACATTTTATTGAAACAATGCAAACTAATTGGCTTCTTCTAACTTAGAATGTTATCATCAAGTTATTTATCTAATTTACCCTATAAATCTAGCTCTATACTAACTTATTTGATGCTTATAGACTTATAGTACTCTCTTATTCATGTAAAGTAAATTGATCCAAAGATATAACTGCAAAAAAAATTACACAAAGATGATATTCCATCATCTCTTTTCTCATCTCACAAATCAGTATTCAAATATGAAATTTACTTCTATGAAGATGCCATTGTGCTACAATAACAATTTTTTGAGTATAAAAGTTTTTAGTTACTCCATCTATTTTATAGTAAGTAAAATTTTTGCAAATTTTTTGGTTCAAATAAATCAATGTTTTCACATTTCTATAAAAAAAATTAAAGTTGTAAACCATTCATATCTGTGCATAATAAAATTTATTAATTAAATTAATTGTAGTTGCAAATGAGCAAATGTCCCAATGGTAATCACTTCTGCATCTAACTGCATCACTTAGGGTTCGAATTTGTCGCTCTCAGTTGGAAGAGAACTATTTTAGACACTAGGCTATGACGACAAAAACAATTAATTGTAGTTAATTATGTTTTTAAGAAACAAAATTAATTAATAAAATGATGTTTTGTGTTTTATAAAATTTTTAAAAATAATATAGAAAGAGAGGAAATATCTAAAAAGAAAACAAAAAGAAGAACATTGTAGTGTAGTCCCCACTTTGTCTCTCTTCCTCTCCCAAACAAACCCCATTAGTCTTTTCAGATTTTTTGTTATCTTCCTCCACTCATCTCTCTCTCTCTCCTTCTTCTCTTCAATTTTATTCTTTCAAAAACCCAAATAGTTACATCTTTGATCTCATTACCATATAACTAAAAAGTTTCATATATAAATCAAACAAAGAAGAGAGATATATATCATTAAAGCTAGAGAGATCAAACCCACACAACAAACTAATGTCTATTGATTTATCATCTGAAAGAGTTTGCTATGTCCACTGCAACTTCTGCACCACAATTTTAGCAGTAATCTCTCTCTCTCTTTCTCTTTCTCTCTCTTACCTTAATTCTCTAACTAAAAATGAAATCTTTATCTTTGGTTTTTATATTATAAGATTATGAAATGGAGAGATCTTTCTCACAATTGAAAGATGTTTTTGGTAGATCTCCTCTTTACTAACTTGATTCAATCATTTATTTGTAAATATTTTATGATAAAATTTTGCATCTGAGTCATGGATCAATATATATATAGGAAGTTTCTTAATTTGAGAAAATAACAGAAACCCTAAAAAATTTTTTATTACACTCTAATGTGTGATGAGATATACCCAAAAGAAGAAAAGGAATTTCAGTAACTAAACCCTAAATTTTAGTGCTCCAATGAAGTAAAACTCAAAGGAATTAAAAACATATCTCATGAATAGATCTAGGGCTCTATATATATGTAGCTAGGTTTTAAGTTAATTTTTTCTAATTTCATAATTTTTTATAGTTTTATTTTTGTATTTTCCAAAGACATATTTTTCTTTTGAGTTTTAGTAAATTTTTTTTATATTTCTTATATATAACTCATAATTTTAAATTTTTTGATTCACCATTAATAATTCCTGTAAAAGGAATTGGTAGATAGAGAGTTTGATGCCTGCATCCATGTGATATAGCTATAGGCTCAAAAACTTTTACTAAGTTTTTACAGCTTTATAGGTCTGACTTCATATTATCTATGGATATTACAACTGTTGTATATATATATTTTTGTCAAACAATATATATATATATATATATATGTGCATATATTATGTCAATCCTAGATCCTTGATTTACAAAGTCTGGTCCATCTAAAAAATGTTTACATCACATCACTAGCTAGCTGATAAATTAATTTTAAAAAGTCATTTTTTTGTAGATTTAATAAAGTTCCTTCTTTCTACAGTGATGTGAAACTAATTTATTTAGTAATTAAAAGGTTTTATGTGACTAATTAACAATATTTACAACACTTGTGACACACATTTGATGTGTGTGTGAGTGTATGCATATATATGTATCTATTGATACATGTATATAACATAAAAAATTCATTGATCTATGATGATCACAAGACACTGACCAAATAATATAATAGTATTATTATCATGTCAAACAAAACAGAACAAGCCTAAGTTAGTATTTACAACAACAACAAAATTAGTTTATCAAAAACTATGTTTTTTGAATAATTATACATAACCAGTTTTAACCGGGGCTTCTAACTCTGGTGGTAAAAGGCTTACAGCTGTGAGTTCCGCCATCTGAGTTCGAATCTCGACCACCATCAATTAACATGAGGTGAATTTCGGCAGTACTCCTGGATACCTATAGCGACTGCGGACGCTTTGGATCTAGTTAGAATCTTTTAGGGTTATATATATGTATATATAGAACCAGTTTATATTTTTATTTTTAATTATGATCTTTAAAATCTCAAAACCGATCATAATAAAATTGTTACCTAAGTTTTGGTTTTTTTTTTTTTGTAAATTGTAGACTACAAAAGAAAGAAAGAAAAAGTAATTGAGAACCATGATTATTCATAAACATTATACTATATATATATATATATATATA
>OVBE01004670.1:0-23396 GCA_900406425.1 Iberis pinnata | reverse complement strand
TGGGCCTTGTGTCGAAATGGGCTTTCAGAGCAGGTGCCAAACCTGGTATCAACATGTTTATATAGATGTTTTAATACCATAATTATTTATTTATTATTTACAACACCTACTTATGACTGGTTTTAAATTATTTATGTTTGTACTTCGGATGGTAAAACTATTGAGTTCTTATTTTTAACGCATTTACTTTATTTCTTAATATTTATTTATTGCTTATATATATGACACTCTCTAAAATGAAAATTGGTAAATTTATCTGAGTGTATATTTAAAATTCCAGATTAATTTTCTAACTCATCTACTTTTATCAACGATCACAAATAAATTTTTCAAAATTTTCTTACACTTTCCAACAGTTATGAACATTATTTTCGATCTATAAATACACTCTCATTTCACTCTTTTTATCTCATCAAAATCTTTATCTTCTATCAATTTCTTCTCACGAAAATTCACAAAATGTTTAATCTTCATAAATTTGTTCGTTTAGTGTTAATCATTGTAATTTCTTGATTATTGTTTCTGTTTATGGTTCTTTTATTGGATAATTTTCCGATACAAAAAATACTAGGAATATTATTTTAATCGTGTTTACTGTATTTCTTTTTATTGTTTCTGTAATGATTAAGAAATCGGTTCATTTTAAAATTAAAAATATAATAAATTTTTATTTATAATCTAGATACAAATGGAAAAAATTGAAAGTATCAAGTTTCCCGCTTTGAAAATCATTGGCGCTAATTACATAGCATGGACCACTGATGTGGAACCTTTTGTACTCTGTATAGGAGTACCGGGTACAAAAGGTTCTCGAATTTGATTCTGGCGCTTATTTTAGCGGAGAAGAACAATGAGCTTATGATTCAAAACCACAACTCCCGACCTAGTGGAACCAGAGCATACCCTGAGATAAATGCTGCTGATCTGAAATACCCGCTGAGGCAAGATCAGGCTTATCATGGTCGTGGTCGCGGTCGTGGTGAACGTGGACGTGGACATCATTTTAGTGGTGGATGTGGTGGAACTTACAACCCAAGAGGGAGAGGATCAAACAAAGGGTTCCGACCTAGATATTTCCAAAAAGGAAAATAAATCCAAGAAACTTCCACCCAGAAGCGTGAGAATGTCTGTTTCAAATGTGGAAAAATAGGACATTATTTCTGTGTGTCGCACTGACCCACAGTCTTGTGAGTTACACCAAAAATCAATCAAAGGCAAAGGATAAGAAGTGAACCTCACTGAACACTTCGAGGGTACGATATACCTTGATTCCTTGGACTTTGCCAATGATTTTGGTGATGCCACGTTTGTAGAAAAGTGAAAAACATTTATATGAAAAATCTTTCGAATAGGCGTTGATGAATCCATTTGTATAATATTATATATTTCCCTACTCAACAAATAAAATATTTTCTATGTTTTTTTAATGTATAACTATTATGTGAGTTTGCAATGTATAATACTGTGTGTTTGCAATAAATAATATTTCCTTTCTTATCAGTAATAATTATGTTTACTTTAGAAATAGATAACTATACAAATGGAACAGCATCCCAGGAAATCCGTAAAGAAATATGTATAACAGATAGTGGAGCCACACATACTATTTTGAAGGATAAGAGATATTTCTTTGATTTAAAAATGACAAAGATTATTGTTGGCACAATATAGGGTCCGGTGAACCTTGTTAAAGGTATTGGTAAGACCAGCTTGATGTTGCCTAATGGAACAATAATTTCCATAGATAATGCCTTATATTCCCAAAATTTTAAAAGAAATTTGTTGAGCTTTAAAGATATATACCTTCAAGGATATGACACTCAGTCTGAAACTGAGAATAGAAAGAAGTATATGTATGTTACTTCCAATAAAGAAGGCAAACGAGTTATACTCGAAAGATACCCAGAACTTCCATTTGGTTTGCATTACACTTATATAAATGCATTAGAATCGAATATCATGATCAAAATAAATCAAACTTTTTCACATTATGACATGAATGCCTTGGTCACCCAGGCATTAGTATGATGTGAAGGATCATAGAGAGCTCACATGGTCATTCATTGAAAATCCATGAGATCAATGAAGGAAATAAAATGACTTGTGAAGCATGTGCCCTTGGAAAATTAATAATAAGACCATCGCCAACCAAAATTGATAAAGAATCACCAAAGTTCCTTGAACGCATCCAAGGTGATATTTGTGGACCAATACATCCACCATGTGGACCATTTCACTACTTTATGGTGTTAATCGATGCTTCAAGCAGATGGTCACATGTATGTTTGTTATCGTCTCGAAACCAGGGATTTGCTAGATTCCTAACTCAAATAATCAAAATAAGAGCCGAGTTTTCTGATTATCAAATTAAGAGAGTTAGATTTAATAATGCTGGTGAATTCACATCCCAAGCATTCAATGATTATTGTATGGCAACGGGAATAGAAGTTGAACATCCAGTAGCTTATGTTCATACTCAAAATGGTTATGCTGAATCATTAATTAAACACATGCAATTTATTGCAAAGCCATTAATCATGAGATCTAAACTACCAACCTCAGCATGGAGACATGCAATTATGCATGCAGAAGCACTCATTCGGATAAGACCAAGTGCGTATCATAAATATTCTCCATTGCAACTAACATTTGGTCAAGAACCAAATATTTCTCATCTAAAGGTTTTTGGTTGCTTAGTTTATGTGCCTATAGCACCACCACGACAAACAAATATGGGACCACAAAGAAGGTTGGAAATATATGTTGGTTTTGATTCTTCATCAATTATACGATAGCTAGAACTACAAACGGTTGACGTATTTACAACATATTTTGCTGATTGTCAATTTGATGAGAAAGTCTTCCCGGTTCTAGGGGAGAAATAAAGAGGTTGGGAATGATATCAAATGGAGTGTATCATATATGTCACACCTCGATCCACCAACAAAACAGTCATAACTAGAAGTTCGACGCATAATACATTTGCAGAGTATAGCAAATCAACTACCTGAAGCATTCGCTAACACCAAAACGGTAACAAAGTCTCACATACCAGCAACAAATGTACCTGCTCGAATTGAAATCCCACAAGAATGTGGGGGAGTAGATGATACACGTGAGTCTAGAACCCGCTTGAAGCGTGGTAGACCCATTGGTTCTAAAGATAAAAATCCTAGAAAATAAAAGGAAGCTGAAAAGCATAATAACCCCAAAATGACTGAAAGTATTTTGGAGGAACCAACTCCCCTGGTTGATGAAAATGTTGACTAGGAAGAACCTGAAGAAAATCATGAGATTTCTATCAATTTTGTTCATAATGGAAAGATATGGAATCGAAATAAAATTGATTGCACTGATGATGTTTTCGCATTCCTTGGGTCAAAGGAAGTAAATGTCAAAAACGAAGATCCAGAGCCAAAACTTGTATATGAATGTCAAAAGAGACATGATTGGCTAAAATGGAAAGATGCAATGCAAGTAAAACTCGACTCACTTAATAAACGAGAGGTATTCGGTTCCATTATACCCACACCAAGAGATGTGAGGCCAGTTGGCTATAAATGGGTTTTCATTCGAAAACAAAATGAGAAAAACGAGATAATGAGATATAAAGCTCGCCTTGTGGCTCAAGGTTTTTCTCAGAGACCAGAAATTGATTATGAGGAAACATACTCTCATGTTATGGATGCCATCACATTTATATTTCTAATGAGCCTAGCAGCTTATGAAAATCTAGAAATGCATGTCGTTACTTCATATCTGTATGGATCACTAGATATTGATATTTATATGAGAATTCGCGATGGATTTAAAGTACCAGAGGAATTAAAATCCAAACCTAAATAGTTATGTGCAATAAAATTGCAAAGATCACTATATGGGTGAAAGCAATCTGGACGTATGTGGTACAGTCGCCTAAGTGAATATTTAATGAAAGAATGTTATATTAATAATCCTATATGCCCATGTGTTTTCATTAAGAAAACAACATCATGATTTGTGATAATTGTTGTGTATGTTGATGATCTAAGCATTATTGGAACTCAAGAGAAAATACAGAAAGCATCAAACATTTAAAAGGAGAATTTTAGATGAAAGACCTCGGACAAACAAAATATTGTCTTAGCCTACATATTAAGTATTTTCCTAATAGTATATTTGTCCATTAATCTACATATACCAAAAGAGTGTTAAAGCTCTTTAACATGGATATGACAACTCCTCTTAGTACTCATATGGTTGTTAGACATTAAAAGTTGAGAATGATCTTTTCCGACCACCAGAGAAAAACGAAGAGATACTCGGTCCTAAAGTACCATATCTAAGTGTCATTGGATCACTTATGTACCTTACCAATTGGACTCAACCTGATATCTCGTTTGCAGTTAATCTTTTGGCAAGATTCGGTTCGTCACCTACGCGAAGACATTGGAATGGGATTAAACATATTTTTCGCTACCTACAGGGAAATATTGATTTAGGATTATTTTATCCTAGAGCTTTTAAAGCTAAAATGGTTGGATACGCGGATGCAGGATATTTATCAGATCCACATAAAGCTCGATCCCAAATAGGATACATTTTTACGATTGGATGCATTACTATTTCTTGGGGTTCACAAAAATAAACACTTGTGGATACTTCTTCGAATCATGCCGAAATCATTGCTCTTCATGAAGCAAGCAGAGAATATGCATGTCTCAGATCGATCAGTCGACACATTAGAGCGACCAGCGGAATCAATAGCAATGAGGAACCAACGATTTTGCATGAAGATAACGCAGCATGTGTTGCTCAAACCAAGGAAGGATATATAAAAAAGTGACCGAACTAAACATATCCATCCATAGTTATTTTTATACACTCAAGAGCTCGAGAAGAACAAATAGATTGAAGTAAGATATGTTCAATCTTTCCAAAACGATGCAGATCTCTTCACAAAATCTCTACTTACTTCGACGTTCAAGAAACATGTTTTTAATATAGGAATGCGTCGTCAGCAAGACCTTTGAGACGATGACATGTTCGTTCAAACGGGAGCTTACGCAGTTGTACTCTTTTACCTTACTCTAGTTTTTTCCAATGGGTTTTTCTAAAGAGGTTTTAACGAGGCAACAAAGACGTAATGCAATAAGTGACATTGGTCTCCAAGGGGGAGTGTTACAAAAGTCAAAAGAAGTGGTTGTCAACATGCATATACGTGTGAAAATAAACCGTGTGGAGCCCACTGGCATTAACGCACACAATAACTTATCTTTTTCTTCTTATCTATATATACGATCAATACGATCGTTTGTAAGATACACTTCAAAAATATTCTTCTTTCTCTCATACAAAGTAACTCTGTCTCTTTCTTTTAGTATTTGTCCGAGTTATCAGATCCAAATATTCTTGGGTATAATATTTTCGCTGTTTTTATATCTAAAGTTTATGATAATTATTAAAGTCATCTCTAGTTTATTATAACATAAGTGATTTAATCCGTAAAACATGTTGTTGCATCTATAAATATTTTAATTTGGTTCATCCAAACGTTATCACTAATATAATAAATTATACTTTACCAATCTTGTGAAATATATCCTTTCTTGTGTGAGTGAGATATATCATTTTTTTATTATTTTTATCTTTGTTAAAAACAGGTATTCGATAGATAACTCGGACAAAAGGTATTCATTCACGTTATGTTTACATTATTCGGTGGACCCATAAGTATTATTTTACGATAATGTCCTTAATTTATTAGGGATAATGTATGCACATATGGTGAGTTGGGAAATTAAAACACACATATATAGATCGTAACAATTAATTTTTATACTCTTTAAAATTAAATTTACATACCCACATTGGCACATTCAAAAAGTTTTAGCTTAGAAATGCTTTGACCGTTACATCGTTAATTGCTATTTAACGCAGATGACTCGGATACTGAAGTTAACTGAGTGAAAAAACACGGATGTTCACATGTACAAACTAATTAAAATACTATTGTTTTTATATAAAAAATAATAATATAAATAGAAAATGACGTCGTCTTGAAATAGAAGTAATTCTAGGTTAGTTATTCTACGATGTTGTTTTGTATTTAAAATTGTTATTTTGTTATAAAAACGACAACATTTTAAATGGTTTGTACACGTGAAAATTAATACGTGAAAATTAATGTATTTTCATCAATATATCTCAGGATCCGAGGCAGTTGCGATAACATAGAAGTTAATATTGTTATGATTAAAGGAATTATAAATAAAGATTTTTAAGTGTTAATATGAAAATTTAAATTTAATAAAGTAAAAAAATTAATCAGTACATCTATATCTATATGTGTTCTAATTTCCTAACTCATGAGTTACATTACGATGGTTCTAAGGAAAAGCAAGTCCTCTCATATGGGCTGCAGATATATCTCATGAACTATTAGTCTATTAGATGGGCTTAATGTTTAGCCTAACGCAAACACGGTTCAGTCGGAACATTGTTGGACACGTGGACATTGACACGGATACGCGTTTCGAATTTCTTCGTCATCTCACAAAACCAAAATCAAAGAGAATCACTCTTTCCTTGTATGTTCTCTGCAAGCAAACAGCGTAAAGCTTTCTTCGTTTGTTTTGTGCATCGTTAAAAGACCAAATCTTTAGCGATAGATTTTGTGCCCTCATTTTACCAGTAAGTTTCTGCATTTCTCTCTGTTCTTTCAAGTCTAGATTCATGATCTCGCCACTCTGATTTTTCCTAATTCTGGGTGTTTTTATGAGATCTGGAGAATCAAAGTTTCTCCCTTTTCGACGAGATCGTTGTTCTTCTTCAGCCACATGGGAAATGGGAAAACATATCCGCATGCATTAATATTACGCGTCTTCTTATAATTGTGATCAAATTGACAAACTTTTTCTGTTGGTTTTGTGTTTCTGTTAGAAGATATGGCGAAGGAGAACGAATACTACGAGATCCTAGGCGTCAAAATTGATGCTTCAGAAGCTGAGATTAAAAAGGCTTACTACTTAAAAGTAAGGCTTACTAGTTTATCTTTTGTTTTTGATAATGTTGTCAGTTTTGGAACTCTTTGGTTTGATCTTGAATTTCCTTGTGTTTCTGTTCTTCAGGCAAGGAAAGTTCATCCAGACAAGAACCCTGGAGATCCTCAAGCTGCTAAAAACTTTCAGGTGAATCAAGAGATCACAAGGTGTTTATATCTGTTGTGTCACTGGGTATCTTTACAAAGTAGTACTAGTCATATAGTATTGTCGAGTCTCTCACATTTTGTGTCCTTATGAAAAGATATTAGGTGAGGCTTATCAGGTTCTGAGCAATCCGGAGAAGCGAGCAGCTTATGACAAATATGGCAAAGAAGGTGTTCAACAGTAAGTTTTGGTCTCTTTTTACAATGTTGTTTGAGAATGTTTTTGATTGAAGATGGGTTCGCTCTTCTTTTCAGAGATGCAATGGTTGACCCTGCATCTGTATTTGGTATGCTTTTTGGAAGTGAAGCGTTTGAGGAATACGTTGGACAACTTGCACTTGCTTATTTGGCATCCATAGAAGCCGATTTAGAATCATACGAGCCTGAAATCAGAAAGCAAATGCTTCAAGACAAGATCAAAGTACCATTGTTTTTCCACTTTGCTTCATTCTCTTTGTATAATATAATAATGTGGGAATTGTGTGCAGGCTTTGCAGAAGGAGAGGGAAGACAAGCTCGCTGCTACATTGAAAAACAAACTCGAACCATTTGTGGAAGGACGAACCGACGAGTTTATCCAATGGGCTAATGAAGAATCAAAACGGCTTTCATCTCCTGGTAACAAAAAATAATAAACCAACTTTGAATTCTAACTTTGAAAGGAAAGTCATTTTGCCCTATAAAACAAGAAATCTGCTTTGCTTGCTTGCAAAGGTTTTGGGGAGGCGATGATGCATAAAATTGGTTACATTTACACAAGAAAAGCTGCTAAAGAAATAGGGAAAGATAAGAGATATATGAAAGTTCCGTTCTTAGCAGAATGGGTGCGTGACAAAGGCCACCATATGAAATCTCAAGTCAAGGCTGCTTCTGGTAAAGCCAAAATCTTTTGGTTCTCTAACCGGGAAAAAAGTTCCTTACTTTCTGATGTTTTTGTTTCGATCTGTAGGTGCGGTTTCATTACTTCAACTGCAGGATGAAGTAAACAGATTGAATGAACATCAAGGAGAGAAGAAAGAGGAGCATATTCAGAAAGCCATTGAAGCTAAAATGGATGCATTGCTTCAATCTCTTTGGCAAATCAATGTTCTCGACATCGAATCAACCCTGTCTCATGTCTGCCAATCTGTAAGACACTAAGTGTCATCAGACTATATAACCATTTGTAGCGATTATTAGTTAAATGTTTTTCTTTCACAGGTGCTTAGAGATCCAACTGTTTCAAAGGATGTTCTTCGAGCTCGAGCCACAGGACTAAGGAAACTTGGAACGGTCTTCGAGGTGAGCCAAATGTGTGTTTTTAAAATTGTTACTTGAGACTATGAATGTGACTGTTTCTATTTTGTAAGGGTTCTAAGAAGACATACACAAGAGGAAGCAGCTTGCGTCAAGAACGAGCCGTGAAACTAGACACTGGAGGTTCTTCAAAGGAGACATCTTGAAAACTAAACCGGAATTGATATGATTGCACTTGTTTTTTCAGTTGGATATGTCCTTTGTTTTCTGACTTTCCTCATTTTAATAGAGAGATTGTTTATCATTTAGTGTTAGAAGGTACAATACATAGTTATTCATAACTTATTCATAATATAAGTAGTAAACACTCTTTGAAGTGGACAAAGAGTGTGTTCACGACATTGAACAGTATATTGTTTTTGTGACTGCTTGCAATTTCGCAATGAAAAAAAATGAACAGTATATTTTCTTTTTGTGCACCAGAATGAACAGTACACTTTTTAATTTATAACTTTTTCATTCCAAATTAAGTGTATAAAATGAACAGTACACTATTTTCACATATTTACGTTTGGATTTAAATCGGATATCCGCTATAAAAAACCTAAATCATGTGTCTTCATTGTATATACTCGCTACTTTTGTTCTACAGAAAACGTAAATTAGGTGTTTTCACTATATATATATATATATATTATATTTTAAACGCCATCCGAAAATAATCAATGAAAAGTACGAAAAAGTTTACGGTGCTAATTGATAATTGGACTTTAATGCATCTCCAATGGTGTATCTAAATTTTTGTATTTTAACTTAATTTTTATATTTTATATTTAATTTTGTATCTAAGATACTTAAAAATAAAATGCTCATCCAATGGTGTATCTTAAACTTTGTTGTTAAAATTTTGAAAATCATCCCAATATATTTTTTACTAAACTTACATCAAACGAAACCATCACTTTTAGCCTTGCATAGCCTCAAGCATACCAAAGACCCTGTGCAATCTTACACAAACTTGGAAAACAACCAGCCTTGACAACATGATCAATTTGAAAACAAACTTCACATGTACATACTTCACTGCCTCAACCAATGACAAAACCATGACCCTGCTGCAAATATGATTTCCAAGCTAACAACATTGCTCTTCACTGAAACACTGACCAGAAACAGAGCCTACACCAACCCAATTAACTGCATAAACTAACCATACAACAAAAAATTTCACCTTCAAGTCTCTGTCTTTTAACCAAACATTCATAGTCCTGAACTTCGAGTAGAAAAATAACTTCTGAATCATATGCAGAAACCAGAAACAAAGATGTCTCAAAAAACCAGAAACACACTTTGATTCACCTGCAAAACACAATCTCAACAACATGTTAGTTAATAAAACATGCCGCTTAACACTTCCTTGAAAACCATATCCAAGCAACCTTAACCGGTTTCTTATCAAACTTTTGAATATTTCCTGAGACTTCCATGGGTATCATCTAGAAAACCACCTCTAGTTTTTGTTAAACCACAACTAATAACCATCTTTCAATACATTCCTTGTATTAGGATTCCACCAAAAATAATACATTTTCGCACTTTCATCATAATAGCCGAAGACCTTGGTCACTACCTTCTTTAGATGCTCATTCATTCTTTCTTCTTCACACACACATCAGATTCTCTTTGGCATGCCTTTGCCCTGATGAAAAACCCATTTGAGTTACCCTCAAATAACCTGTGAAGAATTCTCTAAACTGATCTTCTTATGATGAAACCAAACACAACAATCTTCATTTGCTAATGTCTCCAAACGCAGTCTGCGTTTCGCTTTATGAAGATTGGTTTCCTCTTATACAACTGATCAGAAAATTCAAATTCCTCTGTTTCCCCAATACGCTTCGTCAACTTTTTCCTGATTCGAATCTGAATAGTCAGAAAAGAGAATCAGATAATAGGTAACATAAATAAATGAAGAATTCAAGTTGAATACAGATCACGAAAACTAAAAAATCGAGATTAAAATTGAAAAATCGAGATTAAAAATTAGGTGATGAATCGAGGAAGAAGAGATCATCCGATCAATTTTACCGTAAGAGAGAGAGAAAGATAGTCAATTTTGGTTTATTTTTAAAGACAGCCACTCTTTAGTTGACACGTTAGGAGTTCTATGAAAGTTCTATAATATGTCAAATAAGAAACGATTCTACTCCTCTTTTTATTTCTTATTTATTTTTTAGCTTTTTTTCTTAAGAAACTCATTTAACATACTCACAATATATTCTGATGGAGATGGTTATATAAAGAGTGAGTTTGTAGTTCACAATATGACAAGTCAACTCTTATATTTTTGACAACTCAACATTTATTTTAGTTTACATATTTATCTTAGAGCAATTTCATTAATATATCTTAGGTGGTTTTAATGGAGTTCTTAAACCAAAAAATTAATAGATAATGGTTAATTAAAATTAATAAACCAAGAAACGTTTCTTTACAAAGAAAATTCGGATCCGTGTAAGAAGCGCCACATGTCGCTTATTCGAGGTAAAAAAATGAGTTTCTTCGTGTGAGAGGCGATTTGGCGAATCTCCTTCGCGAAGCTTCTCCGGCGAACTGCTGCTTTCTCCACTCAGAATCTTGCATCCTCACAACAAATTAACTCATCAATTGCCTCTGGTGAGTGCTTATTCATTGTTTGCAAGAGTGGGGATGGGACTTGGATTAGAACAACACAGAAGAAGAATGAATCCAAATTCAAATGACCCTTTGTTAACTAATTGTACAAGGGACTTTATTGGCACTCATGACTACATCTTCTACACATACATTAATCGTGGAATCATTATTGGAACTATTGGATGAAGATGGTTTAAGAAAAGATACAGCTCTTCCTTCACCTCAATGGTCTTCTAATCATCATTCACTATAGGTTTTCTTTTTCTTTTTTGTGTTTTTATTTATCAAATTATGACAATTAGACAAAACCTTTACCAAAAAATCTATGATAGAGAGATGACACAAAAGATTTGAAAGTGGTTCTGATCTAAAGCTTAAGGCATATAGATCACTTTCTTAAGTTGGTCATTCTTTATAATGTGACCTTTGAGTAAGAAACCAAAAATCGAACTATTGGTTTGTATTCTAAAAGCAGACAAAAGTGTCTCACATATTCTCCAATGGATGAGTTCTTGATTTGAAATTTGTGTTTAAAGATCATCAATGTTTTTTTGTTATGTATTGTGATTATGATTTTGTTGTATAAGGCTATTGCTTTTGAGTTCTATGAGTTGTACAAGGCTGTTGTTTTGTTTCTGTTTCAATGTTTAATCTTTAAGTATGTGTTTCAATGTTAAGGTGCAGTGTTTTCATTTCAATTTGTTTACTACTTTTACTAATTTAAGAAGTTCGATACTTTTCTCTAGTTTCTAAGTGCTACATGTCTGGTTTCAGAAGTTTGATACTTTGCTGCACCTTATTTGGCTGGTTTCAGAAGACAAAGAAGAAGAGAAACATAATCAGTTACAAGGAACACAAGTAAGTGAATTCATAGACTAGTATAGGACATAATTAGCATCATATTGAAAATTTCATTGTATGTTTTTTTTCCCAGAATTAGGATCAGTCATTGTTGAGGTTTTTTATTATCATTCTCTATTTGTTTTAGAGAATTAGGATCATTTTCTGGTTGTTCTCATTGCTTAGTTGTTCTGTCAAAGAAACACATAGAGTGTTTAAGGGGTTTAATTACGAGTAGATTGTGTTAAAGTTGGTGGTTGTGATGATCAATGCATGTTGTTGTGTCTAACACTAACTCTAACTCTACAAAGTTGGATAATGTGTTTAAGGGGTTTAATTACGAGTAGATTGTGTTAAACTGTTCATTACAAAGCATTAATAACAATAAGTAGGTATTGCCAGAAGCATACTAGTGCAATGTGTGATTCATTCAAGAATTTATTTGGTTTCAAATCTTCAATGCATGTTTGTTGATTACAATTATATACTCCATATTCACAACATTGTATGTTTATGTCAGAGAGATTTTAAGTAACTAGTATCTTGACCAGTTTGTTGTAAATTTTTTTTATTTAAATTAGCTTCTTATATGTTCTTTATTGCTATGGAACTTTTGTGGTTTTAGTTGTCTCCTTCTCATTACATTATTCATAAATATATCTTTTTTAGGCTGCTATACTGGGACAGATAATAGGTTCAGGGAAGGCAACTGAGAGAATGTTGATGATGTATGTGCCTTTCGTGGGTTTTGGTGTTCTATCTCTTCTTTGTGGTCTTCTTTCTCAGTGTCACATATGCAAACATTTGGCGTACTTTTTCTTAGAGATTCTAAAATGCCAGTTTTCAAACTCCGTCCACTCTCAATCGTTGATAATGACTAACACAAATTTGTCCATTTTTCCCCAATGTTCCCCAACTATAAATATCAAAATCGACAACTGTGAAAATCCACGACATCTTATTCGTAAAATGGTTAAAATACATGTGGAAAATTGTGACAACATAATAAACTATCAAAAACAGTCCATGAATTTGCGTAGATGAACACACATTAAATAATACACATTAACTAACATTACCTATCATAAAAAGTTGGCAAGAGACCTATTATTTTGGCCAGGAGAAAGCGTGCTTGAGGTACTGATTAGCAAGTGAAATTTCTCTTTTTTCACCGAAATTCTGCTAGAATGGATCATCTTTTTCATTGCTGGATTGTTGGTATACTTTTGTTAGCAACAACTTGTATTTTCTAATTTTGTTGTTTTCATTAGTTTAAATAAGAGAAGATACATGAAATTAAAGATGAGATCATAGATGATCTCTTAAACGAGTTAATGAATTGAAATGTATAAAAAAGGTTTTTTTTAAGAATCACAAGATTCTTAACCATTGGAGGCAAACAAATTAAAAATTTTACAAAATTTTCTTAAAATTTAAATTGATTAAAAAATTGCTTAAGAACTCTCCAATAATTAAGAACCATTGGAGATGGTCTTAGGTTTCTCCCTCAACCCTCTTCGTCTTCCTCATCCTCACGATCAAATCATCTAACTTCTCTAGGGAATACAACACCAAGATATTCCAAAGGTTTCATATATATAACCGTCTAACATAATCGAAGAACTGGAGAAAACAACCGACACTACAAGATTGGTGATTGTAGAAGGTGAATTTGCTGCATGTTTCAGTGATCGGTTATACTGAAAGAAGCAATATGAGTCAAATCATTCATTATCAAATGAGAGTCGGCCGAGTTAGTCCTTCAACTGATAAAAGTGCTTTCTTCTACCGCATTTAGGCAATTGTGTTAGGGTGTGATAGTTTTCATGAGAATGGTGTAATTACTCTAGAGCTATGCTCCATGCCGTCAAATTGGCAAAGAGAGGTTCATTTCCTCTTTTGAGATTTGATATAATAAAAATTACAAATCTTCTAAGCATTTCTCAGTTTTAGTTTTCCAATTCCTTGAAATTGTGAAAAGCCATCGTCAAATGTTTAAAGCTTCAACACTATCGCTTGGTCTTCAAGATGTCACTTGGTCTTCCTGTGTCCGCGACAGTGAAGCATGTGCTTGAGAAAATTTCGGCGTCATTGAAGAAAAATTTCACTATTTCAACTAATGTGACACACAAAGTCTCTATTTCTGGCTCCATCCCCTTTTATGTTATATGTTGTCTTTGAACAATCATGAAAGATACTTGGACTTTGCATATTCTATCAATTAATCTCGGGCTTTTCTTGTGTCATGGTTTGGATACGGGAATAGAGGCACCTCCAGTGGAAAAAGCTTATGATTTATGAAGGAGTGTTTTACAATTACTTAAAGCATAGGTTTGATGAACTTCTTCTTGACTTCCTAACAAACTTTTACAAATATATTTTGAACCCGATTCTTTTTTATTTAGGTATGGATGCTCAAGTTGCATATGACTTCCATCATCTTCGAAATACTAAACCATATCTTTCTCAAGGACCTATTTTAAACAAGGTTTGTTAAAGCTACATTGAATATGTCTCGTTTGATTATGAGATTAGTAACAATTGTAATGTTTGCTTTTGCAGATTATCTATTCAAATTCAACTTTCGGTTGCAGTCAAGGTTGGCTTTGCACACCTTGGTATATTCTCATATGTCATCCTTTTTAGGGTGTATATGCACTCTTTTTTCTCAATAGAAGGGTTCGTATAATTGGTTATCATTTGGCCAGAGCCATGGGAAAGTTGAGGTATTTTTCCTTTTAGTACATAGACTACGTAAATTCTTAGCCAAATATATTGTTAAAATTGTCTTTAGGCTTGGGTTCCTTTGATAACTATCACTTACGTGATAATATCATGGCATATCAGCAACCCAGTTGGAACGCCTTCAGCCATTTCTCAAGAAATTTATTGGAATTCTGGAGATGGAGGGACTGCCTTCTGCATCTCAGGAACCAAGGCCAAGGATTCATCTTGACCGATCATCCATATGGCTTGGGATGACATCATTGTAAGAGTTAGTGACTAAATCTCATCTTGTAATTTTTCTTCTTATAATGTTCTAATATTTTTATTGAATTGTTGATTATTGTCTATATTCTGTTTTTTAAAGGCTAGAGTTCTTAGAAGGCCCTGCTTTTGAAGAGGGTATATTAGATTCTTATCCCATTTCTGTTGATACATTGTTGAATCATATAAGTGGAGATTCGCCTGAATTTTCAATGGCTGTTAATTGCCTGAAAGAGTTATTGAAGACGCTTGGTATGATAACTATAGTCTTTTTTGCTAAGTGCCCATTTTATCTTGAAGTTCTATATTATGTTAGTTGACACACTTGGATATGGTGTCTCACAGGTTGTAGGCTCAGGTCTACCTTGTCCCCAAGTGTGATGCGTAACACATTGTTGGGTCAGTGTTTCCATACAAGACTTGAGAAGATCCACAAAGTCATTTTTGATCTTTTCCAGCCATTATTGCAGGCAACCCGTTTCTCTTCTGATAAGAATTGATATGATTTGATGTGTTTTGGGTTCTTTGATGTTATATTACTTACCTCATAAATATCCTGATTGTCCAGTTCTCGAGGCTTTGCGAGATGGTGAACATGAAAAGCAATGTAGAAACTTTCTCTATTTTCTCTTTCATCAGGTCCCAGTTAGCAGTAACTTCAGCCTTTTGGCAAGACGAATTGGACACAAGGTAGGTCAAGTTATTCTTACAAAAAACACAACTGAGACATTTTTTTAGAATGGAAACTCTTTTATTTTCTTATCTGCACCGTAATTTTGAAATTATTTTCAGATTGCTCTTCTTACTGTACTCAGAGGTTACTATATGAATCCACCTTGCCCTCCCTTTGAGTGTGCACACATGTGGTTAGTATAACTGGGCCTTTTTTTTTCTTTTGTTGCTATTTGTTGTGTCGTGTACTTGAGGAATAGGCTTTTTTTTTTATCCTTTGTTGTGGATTTCTTTCAAATAATATTCACATGAACATGAAAAATAAATATTATGATTCTACTTTCATATTTATATTTTTTGTAGTTTATTATTTGTTTCACCCACAAGTTGCATATGAATTATATGCTCTATGTTTCGGCAGTTCTATGTCTATGTTTAGAGTATATAAAGTATAAAAGGATCTGCTTGCAGCATGTCAAGATAGATAACTGCATGTGTTTGATTAATCTCTCTGTCCGTTCATTGTATGTCTTGGCACATTTTTTCTATGTTGGATAAGGACACTACGTATCATCATAAACAATTCATGGAAGTCAACTGATTTGACAGGGTCCCATCTCTTGTGTCGTCGTTTAATGATTCTTCACTTCATATATCATTGCAACAACCTGCTCTCGATCTTGTCCAAACTATACTTGTATCTGATGCAACAGCTCTACTAGCTTGGTAAATATATGGACGATGAGGTAAAATGTGATGAAGATGATAGCGATCTTGCCTTTTCCCATTTTGAAGATATAAGTATTAGTAATCGTCCCTGGAGTGACTTTACCCAGCAGAGCAAAATTACTCTTGGAGACTGCAAAGACTGTATGTGCAATTCTCACAAATAAAAATTTTCTAAACCTTCCAATATCACTATCCCAAGCAGTATTTTGGTTTCGGTCACGTTTTTGTTTGGTAGAATCTGAAAAAGTGATGATATGACGGTTATATAGAAACATGGCTTTCATCTTTTGCGGTTGAAATCAAAGGCACACTTGGATGGAAAGTAGCAACAGGATCTGATGACGGGGGATCAGGAAAGGAGTCAAAAAACCCTGTGATAGTATCAACCATGTGTCCTACGTTGATACGAACATTGAAGAGGTACTTTTTCATTGTTGTGGTAGGAAGGCCGCTAAGGTCTTTTTTTCTTGGTTACAGTGAGGCTTTTGATTTTCTCATTACAAAAGAAACATATTTTCTACTATCTACTTACAAATTTTTACAAATCAATGAACATTGATCAGTTACCTAAATTTTTCTGTGACATGTATATTATTTATCTACCTATCCAATTAAAAGAAATACATACAAATAACTTATTTGATAAGTTATATTAACAAATGTTTTAAGGGATTGTCTTACGTTTTTTGAATCCAAACTTTTCTAAAATAAAGAACTATAAAAACAGTATTTTTAATTACATTTTCTATAAATCATTTCAAAATCTATTATAATAACTATTAATTTAAAGTTTTCCACAAATTAAAAGGTTTAAATTTTTTTTTAATTTAATTTTAGTAAAAACTATACTTACTATACATTCACAAATTAACACTATACGATCAAAACTTAAATATAAAAAAATTACATTCGCGTGTCTACGCAGGTAATCAACTAGTGTGTACTAAAAGTACAAATATATTTGTTTTGCGTTGATCACATAGGGCTCAAACAGGGATAGATATATGGATATTAAGTTTGGATTGAATTTTAAGGTTTTAGGAATTTTAGATTTGTTTAGTAAGACAATATAAAACTCATTCAAATATATTAGGACACTGGGTCGGATTACCCCCAGCTTCAGATAGTTTTGGGTTATCCAAAGCCTAAAATGAATACATATATTTAAACGGATTCGATTTTTTAAATAGCTAAAATGCACTTGAAATAAATGGTTTAATCTGAACCATCTATTTTATATAAACAACAAATTACACGGTTTTGAAGTGCAATTTCAAAGACTTTAAAAGACAAGAATACAATAATTTGAAACAAAAAATCTAAATTGATTAATCTAAATGCATCAAGTATTATTTTCATCAACACAAACAAAGACTTAACCTTTAAGAATACCAAGCGCATTCATTCCTTATTCATGTGACAACAAAGACATATTATTAGATTTTTGAACCATGTGCATGATAGGTGATGAATTCATCCTAAACTACATTGTAGAGAACATATCAAAATAATATAGATAGAGTCGCATTCCACATAGACCAAATAATGTACTTTCAGTTCAATTTCGAATAAAGCTAATACATATTAAGTTGTATGTTGGTTTTCAAGCAAAAAACAATAAATATAACAAATGTGAACTCAATAAACTAAAGCGTCAGGCAATAAAAAATCTGCTTGTATATAGGTCCACCAGCTCAGAGTATTATGCAAGGATTATCAATGAAAATAATTCTCAAGACAATTTCAGATTAATCTCTTTCCAAAGTATTAAATCCTTATGTTCGAATTACTAAAGACAAACTTTTGCCGTATTGAGATAATTAGATCATGCATTAAGGTCAGATTTGGTAAGTTCAGAAACATATAAGACAGTACTCCCGCAAGCAAAGTCACTTATTCATCTAGACAAGATCATATTTCTAAACCAAATTCCTTTGTGTTTATCAACCTAACATCATGAACTAGTTAGCTACTCTAATCATGCATTAAGAACGAGTCTAGACTAAGAACCTAACAATTTCAATCATTTTCTGATAACTCTAATTATCAAACTCGGTTTTCCCGGGAAACCTTAAAACTAACTATGAAACTACTGAGACATAGTAAAACAAACATAAAGCATAATTGACTGTAAGAAAGAAATAATAAACATAAAATATGTATATTGATAAATAATGAGACTTCATAAAAAATTCTCCAAATACAGGATTGAGTTCGTTTCCCTCTTTTAAAAAAACTAGATCTAAGATAAAGTGTAAAAACAAAGGCTAGGATTTTATAGTCTAAAAAGTAAAAACTCCAAAAATGGGAAAAACATAGCCTCGAGGACCACTTGTGAAAATCTTGGAAAATCTTCTAAATTTCTCGGGTGAGGAGAACGATCATTCCGGTGAAGAACGATCGTTATGTTTCTTCAGTAGATCGAACCTTCTGGTGGAGAACGATCAATCTTCTAATTCGTGGAATTCCAGGAGCATATGCACGATCAATCTGTGATAGAACTAGTGTTCTCCTTATATGTGGTCATTCTGCTTCATCAGAATGATCGTTATGAGATAGAATCATCATTCCTCCTTTGAACTTCGCCAAATTGCATCAGTTTTGTGCTAAAATCCATCATTTTATTTCAAAACGACATGAACACCTAGAAAATTCTGAAAGACACCAAAACTGCAAGAAAATTCTTGGATAATTCTTAATAGTAAAGCATAAATGCCTACTATAAAGTGTTAAAACCGAGTAATATCAGTACAATACCAAAAAACATAAATTTTTTCATACTCTACAAATTTTAGATTTCTAGTGATTTACTCTTCTTAGATTGAAACCATAATGAATTAGTCTTTTTGATGAACATTGTTTTCATACTTTAAAAATCAAAACAAGGAAAAAACAAAATGTTAACATAAATATTGAGAAACATAAAGATCCAAAGCAAGAATATGGGCATTTGTAAGACCTTTGGATTAAACAATAATGTCTTGTTCGTCCATTTGTTTGTATATTGATGTTAGGATATTCTCCAATGATATTACCCCACTTGGAAAGCCGATATGGGCCCAAATTTCATTACGTGGGGAGAAAAAAAGAAAAGAGCTTTGACAAATTTGAGAAAAGGTTGAGTCGCGACGAAGAACTAGAGGAAGGTCGAGCTAGGAATCCATGTGTTACACAACCAACATGGAGACTAGAGCCTGACATGACCAGCATAGTTGGACTCAGTCAGAATGGGTAGAGAAGTAATATGAGTCAGTTTTGGAACTGACCTAAACAGCCGTAAGAACATATCGAACCGAAAAATGTGGAAATTTGTAACAAAAATTTGAGAAAAGGAAGTCTATAAAAGGAAAAATAGTATAAAAAAGCCACTACTTTTTATTTTTAGACATATCTAATTTGTACTCAAGTCAAAGCTTTCTAAGGAACATTCCATTATATTAAATCAAAGAACCGGCTATATTATTATTTATCAGAATTTGATATGTTAATCGACATAAATGAAAGTCTTTAGATCCTTTTAAAACATCTTCAAGTATATTTTGCATTGTAAAAATTGAACGTCCACACTATACACATCAACACCTCAACCATATAGTGAGTTAAACAACTCCTATATGATTATATTATCCTACCATTAGTGCTAAAGACACTTTTAGAGACTACTGATGACACTTGCATAGAAAAAAATCTAACATAATAGAATTCTTTCCATTATTAAGTTTACACCAAAAGAATACATCATACTATGTTTTCAACATCACCTCTGATCAATGTTTTCCTTCAAATAAGTATCCAACTCATTTGTGTCCCTAACCCCTATGTCCTTAACCCTCTACTAACCAAAATCATCATCAACAGAATCTATCATATATACATGTTGAGCTTATGTAGATTGATCTTGTGTAAACTATGATGAATGAAACTGAGATGGTATAAAATTTTCTTATTTATCATATCTCTCATTATACTTAATAAATATATCATGTATAATGTTAAGAATAGAGTCACAAATTTTCAAGAGATGTGTGTTATCTTCCTCATAAATCTCCTTAAAACATATCTATGCAAATTGCATCTTCTTTTTAGACTCAAAGAAACTGTTCATGATCAACATCTATTGATGATTTTCAACCCATCCTTATATTTATAAAATTTCTTATACAATTCCTCAAATTTGAACTTAAGCTTATAATCATGGCTGCGAGAAAGCATCTAAAGATTAGATCCTATGTTTGCTATTTCTCCATAAGACTTATGTGTATTCAATATAGTAGAACGTGAGACTACTAAAATGAAGTTGTAGAAAATTAACAGGAAATTCACTATCCTTTCAGCATCACACAAACCAAGCATTAAAGGAGATTCTACCCTTTTATTTCCATTCTCATTCTCCAGAGAATGGGCATTGCTTAATTTGTCTTCAAACTTCATTTTATGAAAGTAGTGTCTCCCTTGATAAGAACGAATACATAGAGTTCCACATAGTCTTCACGTCTAATGGAAAACTACTCACAATTAATTTACCATATTCTACCTTAAACTCAAATAACTTTTGCCTATTTGTTGCAGATCTAGCGTAAGACAAAAAATTACAGATAACAAAGACACTAGCATCTACATCACCAAACCATTCCTCATTATCAAATTGATATATTACCGTCATATCTCATATGTGGATGTTCACTTTTCATAGCTAAGAAATCTTCTTATGTAAGCGAGAAAGCAGATTCGAACTTTATCAAAGCATTTGAATTAGCAGTTATATTATCCACAACCACAAAAAATATCTTCTGTAATCTCAATTCAACTAAGCATTCTAAAAATACATTAGATATAGTGTTTCTTTGTGATCTGTTACATACTTAAATCTAATAATGATCATTTTTTAGACGCCAATGCACATTAATGTAGTGTGTTGTAATGACCATATAATTTGAACTTAAAATACAAAAAAAAACGTATAATAGACTAAAAAATTATATATTAGTTAACACAATTTCAATAAATTACTTGTGATTCATAAATTCATATATTTGCTTAATGTATTGTTGATGTCCTTCTTAAGTATGCCTTGTACATGTTAATCTAGATATATATATATATATATATATATATATATATAAACGAACATATTACCTTATTGCAAAAACGTTTCCAAGTTATATTCTCAATGAAAGCCAATGGTAATTCTCTTGTAACAAACAACTCATTACATGCTTTTCTCAATACGGAGTCAATCACTTTTGCACTCTTCAAACTGTCTTGAGTATTAATTACAATTGTAACTTTATTGTAACTAACAATCTTTCCATACTATTTTTTCTCTTTTTTTTTTAAAGAATACTCCATAGGACTCGTTAATTTTTTACTTTTATAATTTTTTTTACCGCTTATATCATTCATTAAACTTCGAAAGATACAAAAAAAAAATAGTGCTAGCTTTTCCAAACAGTTTGCCTCTCTGTTTTCTAAATGAGAGACATAAACGAACTTTAAGACATCAAAATTAATATCTTATATCATATATCATATATGATGCCATGAAGTTCGGCTAAACTTCGCTTAAATTTAAGAGCTTAATTAGCTCAGCACAATAAAAATGCAAAAAATACAGACCGGAGCTTCAGGTTAACAACTGAACACCTAGTTTCTCTCAAACCTAGAGCCTCTGCACATAAGGCGAAAGAGGCGCATATCCATGGCGTGCTCTAGGACAATCCTTATTGAAAAGGGTGCTTCATAACAAAAGCGCTTTAAAGAGCTTGCATTTCATACTTTGTCTGAAAATATAGTAGAGATTACAAAGAGATCTTCTCTTTTGGTAGAGCTGAGATAGCTGCTACCCACTCCTTTACTCTGACTACCGTTATCGTTACAATCTGCTCATGCTTAAGTTGCTTTCCTTTGAAAAGCAAAACATTTCTTGTAATCCAAATATGCCAAATGAGCCAAGGGCATAAAGCCGATATGAGCAATCCAGACGGAGGGAGATTTCAGGCTTGCATCGCATTTTCCCAGAGATCTTCAAAAGTGCTTCCCGCGGGTAAATTTATGACGTCTAACATCGGTGCGCTCTTCCATACTTCCTTTGCTATCCTGCAATTAAAGAAAATTTTTTTTTTTGGGTTTCTAACTCATCACATATCTCATGGAGCGAGTGAGTCCATAGTCCTCTTGATAAAAAGTTTGCTCCCCATAAAGCGAGCACGTGTAGTATCCCGACTTTGACGAATACTAGTAAGAAGGGTGAGCTAAAATTAACTTGTCCTCACCCCTTTGTCTATTCACCAGGACTTATAAAACTTCTTTCCCCCCACAAAGGTAAATGTTCTCTTAGTTTGGTCTGGTCTCATGAACCTCTTGACGGGTTGATCAAGTCATGCACTGTGAGCTCTTTTAAATGGAGAGGTGCTGGTCCAATTGGCGCTTGCAAAGGTGAGGTTGGAAGCCATTTTTGAGATCAGTTCTTTATTTTACATTTTCCACGGCCTAGCCAAGATTTGGTTTAAGAAGCTCTTGTCCACACATGACACTTTTCCATCCATGCGGATACATAGATGGTAGTTGAGCTTCCAAAAACGTGGAACTTGGGAAGTACTTCCCTTTTAAAACCCGAGTTAACAAACTCACGGGATATGTCATAATTCTCTAGCTAAGCTTAGTTTGGAGGGCTAGATTGAAATCTTGGTTCGATGTATCGGACCTTAATCCTCCTAGTCCTTTCGGTCTTGTTTTCTTCTTATGTATTAGCCAAGCCATTTTATTATCAACCAGTTTTGAGTCTCAACAAAAGCGGATGAATGATGATTTAATTTTTTTGCAAACGATACGGACAAGGTAAAACACGACATAGTGCATACCGAAAACGACGATAAGATGCTTCTTAGTAAAATTAGTTTTCTGGTCATTGAAAGAAAACGGTTTGACCAGGTCTTTGCTTTTTGTCTTATCCGGTTTAGATTAAACATGTCTTTCATCATTTTTTCCTGACTTTAAACTTACTTTTTTTTTTGAGAAATTTTTTGAAAATGCCATAATGGCGGCGAGTGTTATGCGAGATGCCACAATG
>OVBE01004669.1:0-23397 GCA_900406425.1 Iberis pinnata | reverse complement strand
ATATATATATATATATATATATATATAATTAAATAGGGCTCATAATCTCTTCTCTAAATTCAAGGTTGAAGAATTCTTCTCCCAATAAAAGCTCTCAAAATTTGTAAAAAGCGTTAACTAAATAAATCTAAGCCAAAGGTTTTTATATTCTAAAAAGTAAAAATAGCAAAACTATGAAAATTGGATAAGTTGAGGACTTGGATGCAATAATTGGAAATTTTCAAGTTCTTTTCAGGTGAGATGCTCGATCGATCCCTCTGGTGCTCGATCGAGCACTTTGAAATAGTGCCTGATCGTTTCCTCTGTTGCACGATCGATCTTCATGTCCGGATTTTTCTAGGGGGAAATGCCCGATCGGACACCAACATTGCCCAATCGTGCACTTCCTTAAAAGCTTTGCTTGATCGATCTCCTAGTGCTCGATCGAGCACTTTGTTATGCATTTAGCCAATTCTTCTGATTTGTTCTTAAATGCTCTGAAATGCATCTTTTTGCTCCAACACGGTTCGAACACCTATAATCCTGAAAATATACCAAATATGCAAGGAAAACACTTGGAATAATGCAGAATAGCATACATAAATGCCCACTATTATGCATTAAAACATAGCAATATCATTCACACCCAAAGCAAATGAGGAGATCAAACATATACGAATATACCTTGGCATGTCATATTCAGACCTTGTCAATCTTGTTGCCCAGAATATTAATTTTCGACGGTCGTTTATAAACATGATTATGTCGTACGAGTATCCTCAGTGGATGGTGGTAGGCGAAGACACTCAAGTCGATCCACAATATATTAAGGAGGCCACAATATATTAAGGAGGAGCATGATGTGCAAGTGTTTGTGCAAATGCGTAGAGAGATCGAGGAAGTGGATTTGTTTGTGACAATAAATCTCGAATTAACTGATAACGCGCGTCCTAGTTATTTTTTTTGGGAGAAAACACCAAACTACGAGAGGTTTGAAAATGAGGATGACATAACTAGCGATGAGTCGTATAATGACACAAGTAGCTTATACTTTTAGGATTTTGTGATGTAAGAATCAGAGGGAGGAGAGGCATATGACACTTCTAAACCAAGGACCCCTAGCCAGTATGAAACCAGTTCAAACGAATCAGATGTAGCTGGTTGTAAAGATGTACGAGAATTAGATGTACCGACTACCCAAGCATGTAGTTTGAGTACTCCATTTACAAGAGAATGTGGAGGCATATTTCAACATCGAATCAATGACAGAGGGAAGGGGGTTGTTCATGAGGAGGATGAAAATATAGATTCAGATCTGCCAGGTCTAGAGATGAGAACTTTACCTGTTCAGCAAGAGATGGTGGGTAGAGGCAAATATGTTCCCTAAAATGCAATTATGAGTGAAAAAAGACACAACTTCGTAGTAAGAAGACTCTTTAAAACCTCATCTAACTCAAGCGGTACTATGAGTGAAGACGAATGTGTGGACCGTTTCAGTCGGGTCATTCCTTGATGTGTCACAAACAATGAGGTAGTTGAGAACATGTTTTTCCCTGATATAAACGATCATGCACTGTTTAGCCGGGACACTCCGCCAGTTTTCAACGATATGTGCAGTGAAGGTACACATTTAATTTTATGATACTTTTTATATCAGGACTATTAGTCAAAGTATGTAAAGTTTCATGCTTTAGGTAAGAAATGAATATAAAATGTTTATTTTTTGGTGCAGGCGTGGATGGAGCACTGTTCAACATCGATTATGAGGGAGATAAATTATTTGTTGGGCGTGTGTTAAAAAAAAGTCGATTGCAAGATTAAAATCGAAATCAATGCCATAAACCGAAAGTTTAACTTTAAAACAACACAATCTTTACCCAATTGCATGGTCCTCAAATGCACCTCATATGTATGTCCATGGCGCATCTACGTTGCGAGAGTGGACAACTCTAACAATTTTCAATTCAGATCTGCCACATTGGAGCATTGTTTTCCAATAGACGAGCGGAGAAACTATCATAAACTAGCAACAACACAAGTGGTTGCTGAATTGGTTGCAAAGAATTACTTATGCATAAAAATGGTCATAATCCCTATGGATTGAGAAAAATTCTGCTAGATGAATTTCATACCAATGTTTCATACTGGAAAGCAAGGAGAGCTCACGAATTTGGTATAGACAGGTCACTAGGCTCAATTGTTGGAAGCTATGATATTATGCCAAATTACATGGCGTTGTTAGAGCATATGAACGATGGTAGCATATATTACATCGAATATAAAACGAAAAGTGATGGGACAACACGTTTCAAGTACAATTTTATTGCCCTAGGTGCTTATGTGAAGGGTTTTTCTTATCTTAGGAATGTGGTTGTTGTAGAAGGAACCTCCTTAAAGGCTAGGTATGGTGGTACGCTGCTCACCGCGGTTGGTCAGGATGCGAATTTTCAAGTCATCCCTTTAGCATATGGCATCGTTGATAATGAGAACGATGACTCTTGTGAATGGTTTTTTAACAGACAAAAAAACATTTGAATATGATTCAGCGAATTTGGTTATTATATCAGAAAGGCATGCAAGCATATACGCTGGGATTAAGAAGGTATTATAAAACAAAACCAAAAAATTGGTAAGTCATATACATCGACAGATATACAGACTACTAACATGATATTTTGTTTTCTTACCTTGTAGGTTTACACAAGGGCGATATGTGTGATGCGTTGTACATTTGTACCGCAATGTGAAGGCAAACTTTGATCCTAAAACTCTGGGTTATCTAATGATGCAAGCTGCCAAATCATACACGATCAAGGATTTCAACAACAAATTTTTGGAAATACAGAATACAAAATCTTTTTGCGTTGTGTACCTACTCGACATTGGTAAAATATATAAAAAATTAATTACAACAATCGTATGAGTAATGTTGCTTACATATGGATTTTTACAAGTTTCCCTCATTGGACACAATCTCATTTTCAAAGGAAATGGTATAACATTGTGGATTCTTGGAATAATGTGTTGAACGAAGCAAGAGAGTACCCATTGGTCACAATGATGGAATACATCAGGAGTCAAATTATGACATGGTTCTTTATTAGACGTGAAGTAGCAAAGGAAAATGAAGGTGACTATTGCCTAACACCACATGTACGGAAAAGGGTAGAAACCAACTTTGAACAGGGAATGCAAATGGTTGTGAAAACAATATATGCAACACAGTACAAGGTTTCAACCCAAAAAGGTGGCACTTACCTCGTAAATTTTGAGGATGGATCTTGTAGTTGCAAAGAGTTTCAATTTATTGGAATTCCATGCTCTCATGCCCTCGCAGCTGCATCGAGTGTAGACCTTCCCATTGAACCAATAGTGATTAGCGAGTATTCCAATAATGCTTGGGCTGGTGCGTATGCTGAGAACATATATCCAATACCTTCGGCTGGAGGCAATGCATTAAGTGGTTCTTCGTTCAATAAGGGTAAAGATTTAATGCCGCTGAAGGTAACAAGGCCTTCTGGTAGGCCAAAGAAACTAAGGATTTTATCTCGGAGGGAGCACAAGGTAAGGGTTTACAAAGTTGGAAACTTTAAGTCAAACATGAATATGGATAAGTATAAGTGATCATTTATTTTCTTTTTCAAGATGACTGGAAAAAGGAGGTGCAGCCGTTGCCAACTTGCCGTGGAAAAGGACATAATAAGGCAAGCTGTTGTAATCCCATTTAAGGGGTTTTATTGTTACGCCTAGTAAGGAAGGTAGGTTTTTGGTGTACAGGATCAATGGCTGGAAGTGGTGGAGGAATTTTCTTGAGGTATTCTAACAAGTGGGAGTAACTGTTTAAGGTTCTGATTTGGTGTATGTATAAAAATAAGTGCACTTGTTTATATTATTTTGTATATCGATTTCAGTAGTCGGTATATCGTATAAATTAACTTTGCGTTTCTAAGCAGAATCAATCCCACTCGCTTTCATGTATTAAGGCTAGTTAAAACCGTTGTTGTTAAAATATTGTAAGCCCCATGAGCTTTATAATATATGTTGTGAAATACATTTGTTTCTGGTGTTACTCAAAGTACGCATAATAGAAGTAAATGACACTGAAAAGGAAATAAACTTAGTAATTGTTTGAAACATTGAAAGTGAAGAACATTCATTTTTGACACAAAACCAAATAAAGAAGGAGTTGAGTTTTCATTTATGGATATTAATTAAAGTCAGAGGATATGTGGAGGAGGATCCTTAACAAGCGCATGGAAAGCTTGTATCATGTAGTTCATTGTTGCAACCTTCAGATATTGCTTTCCTAACAAGAAGGATTTGTCTATGTTGTCGAGGGAATGTTGTTCCATTAGGACGATAGCTGTTACACCAAAAAGAACTGAAAAGGTATAAAAATTAGTTTTTACACCCGTACAATAATAATCAAAGGTTAATGGAAGAGCGTTAATAAAGAAAATACATATGTATTTAACCACTGCTTCTAACTCATTCCGGTTAATTTGAAAGGGTTCCAAACTAAATTCTCCAACTGGAGCAGCAACTTGTTGCCATTTTATGAAGAAAGGCAAAAACATAGACTTAAAATTTAGCTGATGTTCGACCTCTTCTTTAGATAGTTTGTTATGGTTACAATCCAAAACTTCGATTGACCTTTGGTTCACGTCACTCACGAGACCAAGCCAGTGGGTAATTTGAATGGGGACCGCGCAATAGATCATGTTGATGGACGAGATCCATTTAGGATGCTTTGAGATAGGCAGAGTTGAAACTACTAAGAATCAAAAATTATCTTTATCAACTGTGCATTGAAAAGATTCTCAAAGACGTCGCATCTCCTGCACCCAACTTGTTGGTATGAAATCATACCTGCAGTTGGGTATCTTGTCTCTCCTATGCTCGATATAAATGAGAAAAATATCCATCACCTATATAACATAAGAGAGCTTTAAATTTAAAAGACAAATATACTGACTACCATTAAAAAAAATTATTATAATATAGAAAGTGTAATATACTGACTACGCTTTATGAAATGCATCACTTACGTTTGGTAGCCATATTTCAGTTGGTTCGAATAAAGACCAGAACAACGTGTTCTCGATGGTGAGATTGTCACCAAGATGATAAACCCTGATCACATTTATTTGATTGTTACCATATAGAAGAATGACATAAATGTTGAAGACGAAAAACAATATGCACTTGGAATTCTGGAGAATTGCTCGGAAGTCTTGGAATTTCTTTGGTTGTGGGTCATCAAATGCTCTCAATTCCATTATGAGAGGGGAGAGAGTAACCTCCCACAGATCATCCTCCTCGAGTGTTGGTAAAACGATTGGTTTTGTTTTTCCGGGTTGGTTGAGTTTTCTCGATCTTTACCGACTTTGGGTTTCCCGCAAGGTTTTGATTTATCCTCGAACTTCTTTTAACGACTTCTTTAGTTGTATCTTTTTGGGTTGGCCACGCTTAGTTCTCTTTGTAGTACGAGTTTCTAAGGAATACTTAGATTTAATTTTCTTTCGAATAACCTCAGTTCTTCTCCTGACCTTCTTGTGCATGTTAGACAATGTTTCATGTTCGTCTTGTCCGTGTTCTTTGGAAGGTTGGCCAATTGTCTTTGCCTTAACAAATCACAAAGCATGTACTCAGTATATAGTTCTCAGTATATAGTATACTTTGTCGAGAGAGCAGTTTAAAAGTAGATGTTAATATTGGTATGTTATGATGCCCGGACCCATTCACTAATAAAAATGGAACGAAGACCAAAATACCTTTGACGCGGCAACATAAGACAATAAATGAAAATTGTTTGAAAAACTCATAAAAATATCTGGCTCAATTGTGCTTTCAACATACGAGATCGGAAAAACCTAATATGTATGAATTCAAAAAAGCTGAACATATAGAGGAAAAAATTATGACAGTGTTATTACAATCCGACTAATACCTTCAGTAAATCTTGAGCTTTAACTCCCCCAGCAGTGCTTGTGGTTACATTACCTGGTGTAGCATGGTTGATTGTGGTTTGATTGGTATCTTGAACCAAAGAAATAGGTTTCGTCTCCATTTGTTCATGACGTTGGGATCCTGAAATATTCAATGAGAACGATGGAGGATCAATATGTCTGATGGACGGTGAAACATTTTTTTGTTCCATTATCAGGTTGATTAGACAGACGTTGTTCTGCATCCCGTTAAGTGAGATGAGAATAGTACTTACATAGTAGTATTTTACAAACTATGATAAATAACTCAGTAGTTCGACTATCCTAAATTTTTCGAATATGTGTTACAAATACCTAGGACATTAGTTTGCATATGTTAGGAAACATCTTCTTGTGATAAATGGAGAGAAAAAGACGGAGCTTCTATACCTTTCAATTGTGTTGTAACACTGGGAGCTGGGCAAGTATGAGAAGCTGCTAAAATTTTGAGAAAGAACAACAATATATGTTAAAGCATTTAATAAATGGTGATTATATGCAGTAATTGTGTTAACTATAACAACTACATGTTGGTACATTTTCTTTTTGTATTAGAGATCTTAGATTATCCCATTGGGACGAGGCATCAATTTCTTGAACCACCGCGTTCTCTAAGTTGGCATCGCGAGGGTTATCGCGGACAACATTTCGAATGATTTTGTCTGTCGGTTCATTCGATCCGAAGATGTTGTCACCCTTCTGCTCAGGTGATTGTGACACATTTTCTTCTTCATATGTTAATTGTAGACTTTTAGAGTAGTCAAGCATATAAATATTTTCTAAATGGAGTGTAGCATTACAATGTGTTATTACCTGTGACAGAGTTTTCTCCCATTGGTTGATGATTTGCTTCTTTTTGATGGAGATATAGGTCTTTCAAATCTTTGAACAACTTGTCAAGCCTTGCGTCAATATGCGTGATGATACTCTGGGTGTATCCTTCAAGAATTGGTATGTTTTGCTCTTGTATCAGTGAAACAACCTTACAGACGAGTAAATCGTCATCAAAAGGCGTTATTCTTTTCGGCGCAGCAGGTGCTCGTATAAAGGTTGATGGGTCATCCGAACCCTTCTCATGGTCATCCGTATCATCTCTGTCGCTTTTGTCTTCTTCCTCGGTTCTTTGCGATTTTCGTGCCGGTTGTTGTGCTTCAATGACATCTACAGCACACATACCACCAGTCCAAGAGTTAATTTCAAACGGAAAATCATCTTATGTTAACGTTAAAAGGTAATCAATAGCAGCATCATGTTTGCCAGCGTCGATTTCAATGTCCTCGACTAACTCTGGTGTACTTTACTCAGCAATGATATCACTGGAACATGTGTAATAATCATATAGGACCATTAGAGCATATTAGAATATTTTGTTAGTTGGAGTACTGAACATTAAGTAGTAGTCTCACTATTATAAGAATTGCCACTTACTTCACCAAGAAAGTTACGCGACCTGAATGTTTTGTTTATTAGGTGCAGACTTATTTGACTTAAAAAGAAACAATCTCTTGGATCGATGCACCTTTTTCCAGCATGGACTGAAGGACAACATTTTGAACCATTAGAGGACAATATGCTATAGTAACTAGAATCATGGCATGGGCAAAGTCTTGTATAGAAGTCATAGGTTGCGTGTAGCTGAAATGGTCTTTTGATTTGGTGCTCTCAATAGTCAAGTAGAAGGATTCCCATTCCCACACGTATTTAATAAAGTCTTGGATGTCTAGTAGGTGTTGAACCCTCTCTTTAGTTATTTGTGTGTTGTTGGATATTGGGCACAATATTCCATCAACCAAAAGAAGTAGGGCCAGACGCAGCGTTGTTTCTGGATCCTTGTACTTTTTTCCCTTGATCAGTTTTTTGTGTATCCAAGAAGTAGTCGATTTTTTTTCACCGTCAAACAGCTTGTTCTGAACGTTGTCCAGATTGTTACTTGCTTTACCCTTTCCTTTTTTTTGGTTTTAGAGGCATAATTTTTTATCCTCTTCATTTTCCCGCGTGCAATTTAAACTAGTGAAAATAGCAAAATCTTGAATACCATATCGTATAGGTTTCCCTGCAAAAAGCCACCACAGTTCGTTTTCTTTTTTTTGTTACTAACTGTCTTGATAACAAGTAGTGGAGAAAAGCGAGGGAGAATTCGTGATTCATTCTCCCTTTGCAAAATCAGTTTGAAATGTGAGTTCATTAAGAAGTTCAAATCATCTGGCTCTAATGCTTGCTTTGTATGCTCTACAACGCGAAGGTTGAAATACTTATTTACTCTGGCTCTTCCACCAGGCTCATGATTTAATTGAAAAAGTCAGAGAGGAAGTTTGTGGCATGAATCTTCATCCGTCTAGACATTGTAATGTGAAAGTCGCATAAAGTTACTAGTGGGATTACTGTAACAAATAGTCAATATACTAGGAAAAAAAACCATTGGTAGAGGTGCGTAATGTGGGAAGAAGATAAACAGTATCATATTTTCTAAAGACCATAACCTATAATTAAGATGAAACATAGCGTAAATTTGTTGAGAGACAAAAGGAAAGACATGCAATAAAAAAAGAGAGGACAGTTTTATTAATTTTTATGCAACATCAGAATTTCAGTGATTATTATAATCTAAATATAAATTTTTAAATATTAAAAGTTAATGAAAAAGGCGTATCAAAGAAGACAAGTTCGTAAAACAGAACACTAATTTTCGTGTTGTTTATGGTAATGTTGAAGTAATTTTTGAGAATATAAAAGAGTCAAGTGAAATTTATCTCCTGTAAAAAAGCTATAGACGGAATTATTGTGATATCGTTTGATAGTTGCAGGATTCGTTCCAACGGTAGATAAACCCCAAAATAAATCCAAAAACTTATAGTGCTACAACATGATATATATGTATATTAGTAGCCTCGTATTGATACAAATACACATAAAATCATAATAACATATATAATCAACACAATTAAGAACGTTTTACATAGTGATATATGGAAAAACCAAATAAAATGAAAATGAAGTGAAGTTGTTAAAGTTACATAGGAGTAACAAACTTATTGAAGGAGGCTTGGCGGTTAGTGGTTAGTTGGCGTGACTTTTGATAACATCAAGACCAATTTCTGTAGAGTCAGTTGCTTGAAGCTCCAATTGGATTCCATCTAGTTCTTGCTTCAACCTATCCTTAGAGCTTGCGTAAATCATCTTGTTTCTCACTTCGGCAGTGTCCGGAGACCATGCGATGAAGAAAATCTTGCTCTTCTGACAGTTGTCCTCAGTGACAAAGTCGAAATCATAAATGGCATATCGACAATCGTTTTCTGGAAGAGTCGATACAAAATCTTCATATGATTGTTCAGGTGCACCCAGATTGTCTATCACCACTTGGTTCTCAGAAATCTTGTACACTATAGTACGGAATGTACGTTTCGTCTTGAGCTCCTGAAATTTTAGCTTGCAATCATCATGCACTGCCATCCCTGATGCTGCGTTCGCCTGTTAGTATACCATAAAGAAGGATTTAAATTTGAATCGTGATTCAGAAACAGAGAACTGATGGGATCAATTAATTCAGATTCATCTCGAGATCTAACTAACTCAATATATAGCGTCAATATCAATGAAACTTCAATTAACATAAATTAAACAAATTTGAGCTCACCATAGCTGAATCGAAGAAGAAGCTATTATCTCCGGTCTCCTCTCCTCTGCGTTCTTTTTAAGGTATCTAAATATATCTTTATATAGAAATGAATTATTAGCTTAATTGCTTACAAGTGGTTGGTAGAAAAAGACAATTTTAAAAAATAAAAAATCAACATAGCGTAGTGACTATCAAGTATTTTTGCAAGTTTGAACTCAATTAAGACATTGGAGGACATGTGTCACCTGGACTATCAATTTATGTCGGTAGAAAAAGACACTTTATAGATAATTTATAGTATGTCGACCAAAAAAAAAAAAAAGGAGAAGATAATTTATAGTCAAATATGTCACGTCGGCTTCAAGATATCACGTTACCCATTTTGTGTTCCTCTGATTTTCTAATTAATTTAGTGTTGAATTTATGCCTGTAAATCTTTAATATTTCAGAATACACCTCCTTAATTTTTTGAATTTTTTTCATAACAATTTTCCTTCGCCAGGATTGTGAAAAATCATTTTTTACCATCCTTAATGTAATGAGAGAATATTATTTTATACAATTGTCACATTAATATTTGGATCATAATTCAATAACACAAATTTCATAAATAAATAAAAATATACTCGTTGTCAGTGACGATCCGAGAAATTTTTTTTGTCAGGTTCAAAACATAAATGACATATATATATATATATAATCTTTAACATATAATTTTTTTTTTACAAAAACACTCTACGATCTTTCATCTCTTGAAACATTTTCACTATAGTGTCATTTTGAATGTTTTTGAATATATATTTTTCGACAAAACAAACTAGACAATCATTCATGAATTGATCTCCAATATGCTTGCGCCGATGTGTCTTTACAATCTTCATTGCTGAAAAACATCTCTCAATTGTTACAGTTGCCACATGCAAAATTAAAACTAATTTTAAAAGCCTATAAACCGAAGAATGCGATAAATGCTTTCGCGTTTCCACCATCATATGAGCAAGTTCTCCAAGATTTTTCAAATGAGAAAATCTTTCGTCATTTCGAATATTGTCGATGTAAATATCTAACTGCTTCTCAAGAGATATAAATTTTCCATGACTAAAATCATATGGATAGATCTTAGATAACCTCAACAACTTCGAACAATCAAAATCACAAAACGAATTAGCAGGGGACAAAGAAGCAGTACAAATAAGTAATACAGTGTTCATCTCATTGAAGCGATCGTTGAACTCTTGAAGTTGCAAATCTAGAACAACATATAAGCAATTTACTTTGTAATGATGCATATTCTTCACACCTGTTTTTTTTCCTTGGTTTCCTTGAATCAATATAATCATACAATGTCAAGTATATCGATATCATGTTTCTCACATAAAGAAGAAATTTTCACCATGAGAGAACTCCATCCATCATCTCTGAAATTTTGTAATTGTCGCTTAGTTGGCTCTACCAATGACATGTCATTCAAAATATCTTGATCTTTTCTTTGTAAAGCCATAGACAAGTTGTCTGTGAGTCCTAAAATATGTATCATCATATTCAAATAGAACACAAAATCAAATTTTTGAAAGTATATGAGAAGACCATGTGCTTGACGTCTTTTCAAGTCATATGTCCCTTCATTCTGGACATCCCGGAAGCACCTTAATAATAGCAGAAAATAACTCAACTAAGTGCAAAAAAGTTTTATAGTGAGAACCCCAACGAGTATTTCCAGGTCTTTGAAGAGAAATATCTTGATTTAACCATGTTCCAGTATTGATTTCACCATCACTTATTCCTTGTTCAACTTTTTTTCTGTAGCTTTCTGCGAGCATATCTTTCCTTTTGCATGACGCTCCCACCACATTCATCATAACAGAAGCCATGTCAAAAAAATCTCCAACATCAAAATGTTTTTTTGCAACTGCCACAACTACTAACTGAAGCTGATGTGCAAAACAATGGACATAGTAAGATGTTGAGTTTTCCTTCAGAACCAATGCCCTTAACCCATTGAATTCACCTTTCATATTACTTGCTCCATTATAACCTTGGTCTCTCAGCTTGTTAATGCTTAGTCCATTCTTAGCAAACAAAGAATCAATAGCAGATTTTAGAGTTGTAGAAGACGTCGCACTCACATGTGTAATACTCATGAATCTTTCTTTGACCATTCCGTTTTTGTCAACAAAACGAAGCACTACTGCCATTTGTTCTTTATTAGAAACATCAGCAGACTCATCTACCAATAAATCAAAGACATCATGGTCAATTTATTGAATTGTATAATTGACTACTTATTCTGCAAAACAATGCACAATATCTTTTTGGATCTTTGATGATACCATCTCATTATTTGCAGGAACATTTTCTAAAATTACTTTGCTCACAACTTCATTTTGTTCAGCACTATACTTCAAGAGCTCTATAAAATTTCCTCGATTAGTAGATGTTTCTGTCTCATCATGACCACGAAAAGCTAACCCTTGTTGCAATAAGTATCGAGAAGCATCAATTGAGGCATTTAGCCGAATCCTATACTCATTTTTCACAATATCATCTTGTTTATGCAATGCATACTGAATAGACTGGCCTTTCTTCATCAAATTTTAACATTTCATAGATGCATTGTTATGAAAACTATCAACACCTCCCACATGTTTTGTAAAGGATTTCAAATACTTGTTCCAACCAGAGAACTCTTCAGTGATAAAAGCATCATTTTTTACGTTTTTACCAAAACCATCTCTGAACAAGTAACAACACAAACAAAAAGCTTTTTCTTTCTTCACACTATACTCTTACCAATCACGATGTTGATAAAACCAATCCGGATTAAATCTCCTCAATGTGTTTCCTATCCGTATTTGTTTAAAATTATGATCACGAGGTTGACAAGGACATTTACTCGAATATATGCGAATTACCTCATCTCTTGGATTTGGATGGTAATCTATTATTCTTTTTCGATCTTCAGGATCCCATGGTAGATCATCTAAATCACTTTGAGATGAGAATGGAGCTTTTCGTTTCAAATTTTTTTCCTTTGCTGAGATTGAAAAACACACACAAATGTTAACAAAAAATATAATTAAAACAATTTTGTATGTATAATGTTAATTAAACAAAATACACAAAAAGTAAACCTACAAATAAAAATAAAAAGCAAAGCAACAAAACGTGACCCATATTTTTTTTTCAATTCCTTTATCCTAGTTTTCATTACACGTTTTCGATTTCTTAATTATAGTATAAGAAAAAAATAGCATCTAGTTTTCTTGTTAATTTAAAATAAATTATTTCATAAACAATTTTGTAATACTTTTTATAATTTGGAAATTATATAAAAAAAATTCACACCAATTATTGAATTTATAAAAATAGAAATAATATAATATAATTTTAAAATTGACGAGATTAAAAAAAACTTACCTAGCTAGCGAAGTTTATCTGAAGAGAAGAGAAGAGATGGAAAAATAAATAAGGGTAATTGCACTACATAATACTAACATATCCTATATTTAACAAAATATCACTTAAACCTATGATATCTCTCTCTCTCCTTCAACATTATACAATATAACCCCTATCATTTAAAACAGTTACTCTATTTCCCTAGACTACCTTTATCAGAAGAATAATTATTTATTTTCCATTAATCTTCGAACTTCGTCTTCTCTTTCCTGATAATTGATGTCGAGAAAACTCAACCGTCAGCCATAACTTCCTTCTTAACATTTCTCAAATGCTACAAGTTAAATCAAATTGAATCCGAGTGCTTCATTTCTAAATATTGAAAGCATTTGAAGACAGAGAACAAGATTTGAACAGTAACCACCATCAAAGGTCCCAGTTCAGAATGAAGGGACATATGACTTGTCACTATTACGTTAATTTTAGTTAATTGATTGATATTGCCCCAAATTTGTTAAAAATAGGGATAGATAATTAGGCGTTAACTGTTTCATTGCACAATCTTGTCTTTTTCGTAATGCTTCTTCTCAGAGATTTTCCAATTGTGGATTTGTTAACATATTATCAGAACCGGTTCAATTCTTATAATGCATACCAATTTGTAACATTATCCTCTCTTCCTATAACTTGCATGCCTGCAAATTCGCGTTTAAACAAATTTGCTTCTCTTGCATCTTATTTTTGGGTATCGTGGTTAGAAACTATGTAATTGTTATGTGCGCTCCCCAATGGGTACACATATCAGTAGTTTTCTCTGTATTGAGTATATTGAGTACTTGTTTCAATAGTCTGAGTATTGACTTTTTGCGCCATTACCATTGCAGTGTGTAGATGGAAGAAAGAACCGGCCACGAACTTCCTCCAAGGCTATTTGAATTAAACCATGAGCCTGGGGGATGTGCTAGGGTCAATAAGTATTATAATCTTCGGGCAGTTCAGCACATTAAGCATGCATTAGATCCTAAAGATTTGGAATTCGTAATGAATTCACAGTTCAAGATGATTTTACAAATGGAGAATCACGAATTATCCCTCGTCTTTCTACACTACCTACTATCAAGGCAGTTTGTGAAGAAGAAAGAAAACGAGCTTTGGTGGGTTTTTGCTGGGAAACCCATACGCTATGGTATTCAAGAATTTGCCGTTGTCGCGGGATTGAAGTGCGGTCATAAGAACGAGGAGGCTAAGAAATTACGCCTCCAAAATCTTAAAAAGAGAAAGGGTAAAGCAAGCACACGTCTCGAGAGAATTTGGCTCAAGCTATTTGGCAGTGAAAAGAAACCCACTGCCTCGTGGATTCACCGACAACTACTAGAGGGAACCAAGTCTAAGGACCAACTAACAAAGCTTCGCTTATCGCTACTGCTTCTAGTTGATGGCATACTTTTCCCAATATCGAACAATACGCAGATAACAAAAGAAAGGGTTCACCACCTCCTTGACCTTGAAGATTTTTTGAACTAAAGGGAATCCTTCTACCTAACTGTTGAGAGCAAAAATTCCAAAGTTCCTTTCAACTACACCCAAGCAACCACTTCCATACAAGGTTTTGCCCATGCGATAATCTTGGTGACACTCGCATGTTGTCCTCCAATAGTTCAAAATTCTATACTTCAGTCCATGGTCCAAAGAGGTGCATCTATTGAGGAGATGGTTTCTTTTATAAGTCAAATGAGTCTCCACCTGAAGAGATGCCACTAAAAAAAAAGGAGATGATCATCCTGTCAGAGAGAACCCAGTCACTGGTACAAAAGGCACACTATTATATTCCCTATGTAATATGCAGTTTTATGCACTCCAAAACTAACAGCTTTCGTTTTCAGACGAAGAAGGAAAAGCTTTTGTGTCCGCCGAGCGCATAGGGGGCAACAGAATGGTATCAGATAACGAGGTTGAAGATACATCTGTTTTGTCGTTCGCGAGAACCCTCCAGAGAAAAGTTTTGAAAACGTTGTTGTCGAAGAAATGGGTGGTTCCTCAAGATGTGATAATCTGAGGTCATCAATGAGGAGAGAAACTGTTCCCACATGTGATAGTTACACCCAACCAACCAATCGAACAATCACCCTTTCCTATATGGTTTGATAGCTTTGTGTATTCTTTATAAATGTTTCAGCAGGTTCCCATACTCTATGCACTGCCAACATCGCAACACACCTCGAGGACATCGAAGCTCCGTCTTTCTCCCTGCATTTATCATAAGGAGATGCTGCCCAACAGCCAAACACTAATGTCCCAGGTTGCCTTCTCACATTCCCTGTTGTATATTGATACTCAAACTACTCAGTTGGTTTACGTAATTTGTATATTCAAACTGACCAATAATTGCGTCTTTCGCTCCCCCGTTTGCAGGCCAAACTCTGCCAACTCAACCTGATGATGGAGGTCAGCGCAAAAATCCAGGTCCAACTGTTTCACTAGCCATCGGAGAAGTGCATAGTGAATCATTCCCACTGCATAATACAGGAAGAGAACGTCGTGAGAAGCAGGAGACGGTTCTTCCATCCCTTGTTCAGAAAACCAATGAAACAACAACCAAACTTGCAGTTCCAGGTAATATAAAAAGAACACATGGAGGGGGAGTTCAACCTCAGGTATCATTGAAGGTAATCTTTCATTTCTACTATCATTGTCATGCGTACATCCCTTTTTTGGTCATGGTTTTTTCAATATCGTACCTCATAGGTTTGTCCAATCTCGTATGTTGAAAGCACATTTCAGCCAGATATTTATATGGGTTTCTCAAACAACTTACATTTACTGTCATTTGTTGCTGCCTCACAAGTATTCTGGTGTTCGACCATTCTTTATTAGTGGATGGGCCCGGGCATCACTAATGACCAATATTACCATCTATGTTTAAACTCTTCCCTTCACTTAGTGCTTTGTATATTATTTGCAATATACTGACTACGCTAATTCTGCTTCTTAGGCAAAGGAAGCAGAAATACAAACGAAAGGTAGCGGAGCAGAGAAACATGAAACTTTGTCTACCATTCGCGATAAGGTGAGAAAAAGAACTGAGGATGTTGAAAACCCAAAAAAACATAAGGATTCTTTAGAAACTCGTCCTAGAAAGAGGAGTAAGGCTGATAAAAGCAAGAAAGAAACAACCAAAGAAGTAGTTAGAAGAAGTTCAAGGATTAATCAGAACGTTGACCTAGTCAAGCTTGAAAAAATGCAACCACGTCAAGTTAAGAAAAACGTTGCTGCGCCAATAGTGGAGGATGCAGATCTGTGGGAGGTTACTCTATCTCCTCTGAATATGGAATTCAGAGCATTTGACAACCCCGCCAATTAAATTCCAAAAATTCCAATTGTGTCTCGAGAATTCCAGGTTAAGACTCTCTAAGACCTTAAAAGTTCATGTCCTTATTCGTATTGCTTACACTCCTCTTATACTCTACAGGGTTTATCATGGTCAGGACAATCTCGCCATTGAGAACACGCTTTTTTTTTTGTCCATATTTGAGCCAACTAAAATATGGCAACCCAACGTACGTGAATCATCTCATAACTGATTTCGAGTACTTGGTAGTTCGTATATTCCTATTGTAACTTCTACATTGTTATGTTATCTATAGGTGATGGACATTGTTCTCCTTGACGTTCCGCTTCGGAGATACAAAATACGGAACTGTAGGTACGATTTTCTGCCAACGAGTTGGGTGCAAGAAATGCGACGTCTATGGGGCTCGTTCCAACGCACTGTTGACAAGGGCAAGTTCTAGTTCTCGGTTGCTTCAACTCTACCAATCGCGGAGCGTCCAAAGTGGTTCTCCTTGGTGGACGTTATATACTGTGCAATTATCATCCAAAGCAACCACTGGCTAGGTCTTGCAATTGACCTTAAACAAAGATCGATTGAAGTTCTCAATTGTAACTATCAAATTCTCTCCAAATCAGAGGTCGAGCACGAGCTCCAATTCATGTCAACACTTTTGCCATTTTTCATAAAATGGCAAAGGGTCTTCACCGAAGTTGGACCACTTGGTTTGGAGCCATTTCATATAGACAGAAATGAATTAGATGTCGTACTAGACGACCCAGGTTTGTTCTTCAATTACGCTCGTACATTTACCTTTAAGTACAATTGTACAAACGCAAAATGTCATTCTTCTTCTGTCTCAGCTCTTTTTGGTGTTGCGTCACTCGTACTCATGGAACAGCATTCGCTTGATCACATTGACGAATCGTCATTATTAGGCAAGAAATATCTGAAAGTGGCGGCGAAGAACTATGAGATGGAATGTTTCGAAGCGCTTGTTACCGATCCTCCAACACCAATCCTCTGAATTAGCTTACTCTGCATATCTTACAACTGAACAACTTCTTTGTGTGCTCCTCTCTCAGAATAAACTCTTCATGACTTTTATTGTTTGCAACATGTTCTAAGCTTCTAACACTTTATGTCATTTAGTTGTGTTACACCTACTCCATTTGACAACACCATGTCAAAGTTTGGCAACATAGAATCCAGAGGGCATCTTGCTTACAATATTCGAGCAACAAAGCATTTAAATATCGTTAATACATCGAGGCTTGTGGGTTTCGCCTTCATTACAAAAATAATAATTAAACAAGGTGTACCGGTTACTATGATCGGTATACAAACGACTTAAAACAGTTTAACTTATTTTTTTACAAGCACCACAAGAGAACCTTCAACAGCTACGACCGTTCGGTACACAACCCCCAAAAAAAAACCTCCCCCGCTTCCAGCTATTAATCCAGTGCCCCAAAAACCGGTTTCCACCACTCCGCTTGCGAACTAAACTCCCTACAACGGATAACGACAACTTGCCGTATTATTTCCTTTTACATGGAAACGGTTGAACTTCCTTTGTCCAACGACCTGAAAATAGTCAATCAACCATCACGATAATCTAACTAAATTTTTCCTCCTTTACAAGTTCACCACAAGGTTAAATCTTACCTTATACTCCCCCTTCGATAAATCCTTAGTTTCTTTGGCCGACCAGGAGGTCTTTTAACCTTAGGCGGCATTAACTCCTTATCCTTATTGAACGTCGCACCTGTTAGTGCATTGCCTTCAGCAGAAGGTATTGGATATATGTTCTCAGCATATGCCCCGACCCAAGCATTATTGTAATACTCACTCATCACCATCAGTTCTGTGGGAAGATCTACACTCGATGCTGCCGCAAGTGCATGCGCACATGGAATTCCAATCAATTGAAACTCTCGGCAGCTATAACATCCATCATCAAAATTAACGAGGTATGTTCCGCCTTTCTGGGTTTTGACCTCGTACTGTGTTGGAAAAATAGATTTCACAACCATTTGCATTGCATCCTCGTAGTTGCATTCAACCTTCTTTTGTACCTGGGGTGTCAAACAACAGTCACCCTCCATTTTTTTCGCTGCTTCACGCCTACTAGCAAACCAAGTCATAATCTGACTCCTGATGTACTCAAGCATTATCACCAATGGGTACTCTCTTGCTTCCTTCAATACATTATTCCACGACTCTGCGATGTTTGAGCCCATTATGTTATACCGTCTCCCTTCAAAATGAGAATGTGTCTAATGCATAAAACCTGTACACATCATCCAGTGAGAAAATTGGCTACTACTAATGTATTAATTAATTTCCGATAGCTCTTACCAATATCGAGTATGTACGCAGCGCAGAGAGGGTTGGTAATCTGTATTTGCATGAATTTATTGTTGAAATCATTGATTGTGTATGATCTCGCTGCTTGCATCATTAGATAACCAAGAGTTTTAGGCTGAAAGTTTGTTTTCACATTCCGGTACTAATGCACCACGCAACATGCATGTCTCGTCCTTGTGTACACCTACAATTTCATAACATATTTAACATCAGTATACTGAATATCGAAACATGTATATTTTCTATCAGTCTGTGTTTTTGGTTACCATACCTTCTTAAGACCAGCATATATGCTTGCATGCCTGTCTGATATAATCACCAAATCAGCAGAATCATATACAAACGTTTTCAATCTGTTGAAAAACCATTCCCAAGAATCATCGTTCTCACTGTCAACGATGCCGTACGCCAAAGGGAACACTTGAAAATTAGCATCCTGACCAATTGCGGTCAGTAGCGTACCACCGTACCTAGCCTTTAAAGATGTTCCATCTACGACAACCACCTTTCTAAGATACGCAAAACCCTTCACATAAGCACCCAGGGCAATGAAATTGTACTTGAATCGGGTTTTCCCATCACTCTAGGTTATATATTCCATATAACATATGCTACCATCATTCATATGCTCTAACAACGCCATGTAATTCGGCATAATAGCATAGCTTCCAGCAACTGATCCTAGGGTCCTGTCCATCGCAAACTCGCGAGCCCTCCAAGCTTTCCAGTATGAAACATTCACATAGAAGTCATCTAGCATAAGTTTCCTCACACCACAAGGATGAGGACCCTTCTTTACGCATAAGTAATGCTTCGCAACCAATTCAGCAATTACTTGGATTGTTGCCATTTTATGATAATTTCGTCGCTCATCTTTTATACAACAATGCTTGAACGTCGCTGATCTGATTTGAAAATTGTCAAAGATGTCCACCCTCGCAGCATAGATGCGCCATGGGCATACACTTGATGTGCATTTGAGGATCATGCAATCTGTTGAAGACCGTGCAGTTTTGAAATTAAAGTTTATGTTTATGGCATTGATTGCAATTTTAATTTTGCAATCGACTTTCTTCCTAAAAACACGGCCAACAAATATCTTGTCTCCCTCGTAATCGATGTCAAACAAAGCTCCATCTACGCCTGCACATTTAAATAACAAGTTCTCATCAACTCTTACCTACATGATCAAACTTATAATCATATGTCTACCATATCCGATATACAATGTATCATGAAAGTAATTTTCTACCTTCTGTGTACATATCGTTGAAAACTGGGGGTGCGTCCCGACTAAAAAGTGCTGGATCGTTTATGTCAGGAAAAAAACGTTCTCACCGTCTTCGTCGTTTGTTACCCACTGAGGAATTACCCGACTGAAACGGTCCTCACAATCTTCATCGCTTATTGTACCGCTTGACTCATATGAGGTCTAAAAAAGACTTCTTGCCACAAAGTGGTGTCCTCTATCCCTGATAATTGCAGTTTGGGAAACATCTTTGCCTCTTCCCACCATCTCTTCTTGTACAGGTAATGTTCTCATGTCCAGAACCGGTGGATCTGGGAGTACATTCACATCGTCCTCCTGAAAAATACCCTTCCCTTTGACATCTATACGATTTCTCCTACTAGGTCCACCTTCTATAGTCAAAGGAGTAGTCAAACTATCAACATAGGTACTCGGTACATCTACTAGTCGTATCAATTCAACTTCATCTTCATCAGACTCGTAGCAATTGGTTGCATCCTCGCTATGGGTCTTAGCTTCTGAAGTGTCATATGCCTCTCCTCCCTCTGATGCTTGCATTGCATTTTCCTTAAAGTAATAGCTACTTGTGTCGTTGTACGTTTCATCGCTAGTTGTGTCATCCTCGTTTGAAGACCTTTCGTAGTTTGGTTTTTTCTCCCAAAAACAATAACTAGTTCTCGCATTACCCGCAATTTTTGGTTTAATTGTCACAAACATATCCACTTCCTCTATGTCCCTACGCATTTTCACAAAGACACGCACATCTTCCTCCCCCTTTATATATTGTTGATCTACTTGACTGTCTTCCCCTACCAACATCCAATGAGGATACTCATAGGACATAATCATATTTATAAACGAGCCTCGAAAATCAATAGTCCTTGCAACCAGATTGACAAGTTCTCCATATGACATGCCATGGTAAATTCGTATTTGCTTTATCTCCTCACTGAGTTTGCGTATGAACGACCATTTTTTAGTTGGCATTTTCATCCAGTTTCCCACCACAACTTTGACTAAGTCTTGAGTACTCAACTGCAAATCATCAAAATAATTGCAACAGTTTGTATATTGTCATTAATATATAACTGTTAAACAGAACCTTCTTTATTACAAATTGGGTTTATTTTTGGGGTACATTGTTTCGTATTAGGGTTTGTCTTTTACTATGGTAAGGGTTTCTGAACGAATGTGTGGGTATAGTTGTGGGTTTAATGTTTATTTAGGGTTTATAATTTGGGTTTACTATTGTCTGATTTGGGTTTAGTTCCACTTTTGGGTATATTTTGGATTTTGAGTAGTCAACTACAAATCATCCAAAAATGACATCACTTTTACTTTACCATTAATATATATAAGGTGAACAGAACGTTGTGTTTACACTTTGGGTTTATTTTTTTGGTATGTTGTTCGGTTTTATTGTATGATTTTTTACTATGCTTAGTGGTCTTGAGATAATTTGTGGGTATATTTGGGGTTTAATGTTCGTTTCCAGGATTCATTTCTTGGTTTTATTATTGTCCTATTTGGGTTTAGTTGTCTCTTTAGGGTATATATTCCGGTTTATGTTCTCTTTTTATCCTAATTTCTTATGAATTCTACCTAACTGTACGAATAATTCGTATATCAAAACGAGTAGCTTCTTTATCATACGTTGTATGACATGCTCTACAATAGCGGACCCTATTATTCAATTTAGCCAACCAGAGTTTCCTTTTCCATTGCTTACTGCTTCGAATCTATCTAGGGATGGGGTGATTTTCGAGGTTTCCGTTCTACTTTCGGATTTTTTATTAGAATTTGTTTTAACAGCTTTTACTCTTTACTGATGCTCGTTTTAATTTTTTCATTTTTTACTATTTATCTTCTTCGCAGGTGGGCCTCTCGGCAAGTTTACTGTTTCAAAATAGGATCATTAAGTAGTACCTTCTCCTCTTAAGTTATTAAGTCGGACAATATATATATAACGAGAAAAACTTACAACCAATAATCTTCTTACCACCTCCACCGGCGCCGCGTTTGGTATACCATCCATTGGAGTCGGTTTTTTGTTTCTGCAGACAAATACCTAAATNCTCTTTTTTTTTTTTTTGGGGGGGGGGGTAATTCAAATTGTTTCGTTCTTTTGTTACGATACAGTTTAGACAAATGGAGAAGACATCTGTGATTTGATAGAGGCGCCTGACATCGAAACAGAGACAGCTGGCCTATACTTCTTTTCTTCGTAGCGCGTGTATCCCACTGAAGGGGCGAGTGGAGATATCAGCGGCATATTATTTCCAAAAACCAATTATACACGCGATTGTACATTCTCCTAATTTCGTCGATGCTCTTTCTATTTCGCAAATTAGCCCAATAAATAATCCCAGCTCTCTTTATAAACATATTATGCTATATTTATATAAGAAAGGAAAAGAAATTTGTGAAAATAAAAGGAAAACCGAATGGAAGTTGGAAAAAGAAATCAAACCGAAAAAGGGAAGAGAATATTCAAATTAATTTCATGATGATTGTGGGCTCCACCTAAAAGTTTAGGTGGTTCAATCACTAATAAAAAAAATTGTATTAGATGAAAAATAAGAAAAAGAGGTGGGTCAGCTGACACCCTTTCTCTCCATGTGGATCTGCCAATGCTCGTTATACGAGTGGTGAGACTTGATCCTTGATTTGGTAACAAAACAACAGCAGTATCATAATCACTAAGCCACTAAATCCTCGTTAATTTATACNTTTTTTTTTTTTTTTTTTTTTGCAGACATACCGACAAACACTAACATGCTTCTAACTTCTAAAATAACGAACAATGCGGTGTTGAAAATATTTTTCAATAGTTGAACCTAAATAATAGGTATTTGAATTTTTTTCAAATAAGTTGTCAATATTCATGTTTAATATATTTAACGCGCAGTTAGACTAATCACTTGAGGGAAGAGAAAATTTTAAAGATAATAGGACAAATGTCATTAACAAAAAAAAATGTATTAACAAAAATCCATGAATTAGTGACTTTGATTGTGCTTATATCTCAGGCTAAAACAGGAAGGTACATGGCTAGTGATCGGGAATGGGAAGTGTACAAATTTCTTCTAGATGAAAACCGTTTGTTTTAGTTCTAGAAGAAAACATGTTTACCCATAAATAACACGGGATAGTGTTTCCGCATAAAATGCAAAAAATATGTTTTCTTGCAAAAACACAACACATGTTTTCCTGGAAAAAAACGCAAAGCATATTTTCCACCAAAAACGTAGAACCGAGTTTTCTTGCAAAATGCAGAAACATGCTTTTCCTACCATTCTTGTTAAAAATTACGAAAATATGTTTTTGGAGAAAAAATCAAAAACACGTTTTACCGTAAAAAAACGAAAAAAACGTGTTTTCCCGTTATAATTTTATAGTAGTAAATAAGATTTAATCATAATATATATATATATATATATATATATATATATATATCATAAAGTTATGT
>OVBE01004668.1:0-23399 GCA_900406425.1 Iberis pinnata | reverse complement strand
AAAATAAGAGAAAACTAAGCAAGAGAGTGAATCGTAATTTACAAGGGTTTTGAAAGTGTTCTAGTAATTTTTGAAAGATGTATGCTATTCGAGTCATTATCGAACTTTTCTATGGTATTTGAGCGATTTATGCAATGTTTAGTGTTTCATCTATGTTTTAGAGTTTGTGTGGGGAAAAACGTGGTAACTAAAGATCAATGTTAGCTAGTGCTAGTAGGTGGTCATAAGTTTTAACTTTGAACGTCCCCATTCCTATTTTTATCCACGTCTCGGGTATTTCAATGAAGGTGGTGTCATAGTTGACATTGATCACCAAATGATGGTATGTGATTTTGTGGTGTTTCGTGCTTGCTTTAATCTCAAAGTTTTCAATTCTGTAGAGTATGCTTTCCTTTAAGTCAACGCTTTCATTTGTTACCATAGGTGGCATGAAAACATGTATGGTGATATTATGTGGAATAAGTAAAACTGTTAGTTTGTTAAGATGGATGTGTATAAGATGAGGTTAACCGAAAATCCAAAACAATATACCTTCTCATCCAGATGTAGTGTTCCCAGACGCAAATTGTCGAACGAGACATACAAGCTTTCATTTTCTGGATTAGAGTTCATGATAGTTATTGTTAAATTTGAAAAGTGAATAGGATTTTTGCAGAAATCTAAACAATGGTCACAAATACTTATAGTGTTTATACATTTGCATGAGCATTCATTATCCAAATTAATAATGAAAGGTGTAATAAAATGTAATTAAGATAGGAAAACGTTAAAGTGTCTATAGAAATTCACATGTTTAACTGAATTTGAGTGGAGAAAGGAGAGTTTTGATGGATTTATTGATTATTATTGGGGTGTAATGGTGTCTTGGGATGTGAATGAGGTGTAACGGTTTTTTTTAGATTAATTGGTGATGTATGAGATAATAAGACATTAATGGAAAAATGTCATTTTATGGTCATTACCCAACTATTTATGGTGATTGGTGCGAATCACTCATTCAACTTTGCATACGTATATTTTTCGTTTTATAAAAATAAATTCTAGATTGAATTTTATTGATTGAAATATGTAGAACATAACGAGTGTACTTTGTTTTGTTCTGGATGGGTTCGCATCCATATGTTGAATATACGTTCTCGTTGAAAACATGGGAAACAAATAAAGGTCGTGAAATAAAAAAAAATCTTAGAGAAACGATTACTATATATATTGTTGACAATATTATTAAATTTTTAACTTAAGTAGAAGGAAAATCAAACCCTAACTGCAAAACTGATATACTTAAGTTTTGTGAACTTATGTACAATTTGATTTCGAAAGAAGTATTTTTTTATGTGTTCCACAAATCACATTTTCTCCTTTTTGTAAGGATTTTTTAAAAAACTTTGATATATTTTAAAATAATAAATTTGTATCAATAAATACGTTCATTTACTAATTTTTACCCCTTTTCACTGTCTATAAACTAATCCTAATTCAAGAATTAACTATGTTTCACTTCAATAGGGTTTAATTGTACTGAGCGGTTCTGCGCTTGTGGGAAGAAGGATGACCTTAAAGTGATCGGAAAAAGAAATACCTCTACGCTTGTGAAGATATGGTCGCCAACTTCCTTTGCAAGATTGGCTATAACCATCAATTCAGAGCCCATCCAACCTTTAACATGACTACAAATATTCCTATTAGGTATGCATCCAAACTTAAGTAAAACATGCAACACTATTTGTACACTGCCATTCAGCTAGAGGAATGAGGGTACATACGACCATATGCCACGATCCCCATATGTTTCTCCCATCACGTGATGTAGCAGGACGTATCCATTTCCAGGATAAGGGAGACAGGCTTGTGTACCATTTAAACATTTTGTTGCTTTGCTTATCATTAAAAGAAGAGACACATTATAGAGATTCTGGAGGAGTGACATCTAGAAGAGGATCCATAATGCTACAGAAACTCTATAGCTGGTTCTCATATCTGTAAAGCCTAAAATCATAAGTGTTGAAGCAGAGAACTATAGACGGTAAAATGCTCCAAACTAAATGAAAAGAGAGTTAAAGATCATTACCAAGTAAGTAAGAGAGGCTTATCCAAATGATTGAAGACGTTAATATTCAGTGGTGATAAGAAGTTGATTTTCGGTATAGAATATCAGTGAATATAATACCATTTCCGCCTAAGAATCTGTCGGATATTTGTATTTTCTTGTCGAGGATGCCTGGTGGTATTATTTCTCTGTTGTGAACCTGCACTTACATCGATGCTCCCCTGGAAATTTCCATGAGTAGACGGACATAAGATTCACATCCATATTGAAAACGTAACATTTGTTTGCTGGGAAAAGAGAAAAATTAAAGTAACTTGCATTAAAAACAAAGGATATGAAAAGATAACCCTCTAAAATGACCAGCTAGAAGACATGCTTACAATGTACTTGGTGGCATCAATGAATGGTCATTTGCTGCTTCAACCTCAATATCATTGATTTTGCAATGACAAGGACCAAGCTTCCAATTCAGCCAAAACCTCCAGAAGTAACATCAAGAAATAATTACCCTTCAAAATTCTTTAATGGAATGAGTGTGAGACTCATATGTTGAAAGACAAACACTACACATCAAAAAATTAGCCAAGAATTGTCTAATATTTGAGAGAGTTCAATTCCTAGTTAGTATGAAATCTTCTGTAAGAAACTTGTATGAACCTAATTGGCTCAAATCGAATAATATCATACTAATAAGTCATTCAGTTTGAAATTAACGGTCCAAAAAGAGGATAGTTACCATTAGCATGGTAGAGAATAAATTAAATTGAATCGAAATCAGACCACACTGAACCAAAATACCATTACTCAAAAAATTCATAAGAACAATACAAGAATGAAAAGTCCAGAACCAGAGAAGGAAACATATTTGAGGCAAACCAACCATCCAAAAGAGGAAAAAATCATATATAAACCATACCTTGACTGCGTAAATCATATATGACTCACTGTTGCTTACATTCCGGTGGTCTCTCACCGAGTTGACCTTCCGCAAGTTGACTTCTTCCAACTTTCTATTGACCCAAAAACAAACAAAGAGTTTAGCCAAATGTCTAAAAGTAAGAATCATCCCAAGATTTGAATTTGATTGTTGTTTAACCTTGTGACCAGCTTGATGACTGTAAAACAACAAAGAGGCACTCACCAAATCAGTTTCAGAGGTTTTAGTTTTTAATTTGTTCTACTTGTGTATCATTTTCCATCAACAATTTTACATCCCGACATATATAATCTCAAATTATGGAGTAGAAAATAGCCAAGATTTATAATCATTTCGGTCTTGGTTTCTTATCTTCCATAAGCGAAGAGCTTGCCTTTGTTTGGTTCCAACTTGATGAGACGGCAAATGTTTCTAGAGAGTCATGAATCCAGACAACTCTCGTAAATACTCCATAACCGACTTCATTGTACAGTTCTCAACAGCAATAAACCTAAGAGCAATAAACAACAAAAATAGTTTATACACATTTAGTTTAGATCAGTGAGTCATCGAGAGAGGAAAACGTCTGAAGAAGAAGTTTAAGCATTTCCTTCTTTGACAAAGATGCAAAGATAGCATCCATGTTAGTTTCTTTCGACGCTGTAAAGATATCAGCTCTGTAGACAGCGCTCCTTTAGTCTTGAGCTGTCTCGATTCGCCGTTTTTGGAGAGGGAGGAACCGTTGCAGCAGCACCTCAACTGTCATTCTCGCCGCACTCCCGGACTTCATCAGTTTCAGCCAAAATGGATCCCCGAGAGCGAGTAGTCCCCAAAAATGATGAAATCATTCTAGGGTTTATCTCGATCCAGCAAAGAATCGCTCAAAAACTTATTAGATCGAGGGGCTTCCTCGTTCCGTTTGACTTACGACGACTATTCAGTTTTTTCAGGTACACGTGTCAATATATAAAGAGACACGTGGCACCCTATGGAAAAAATTCAACAGCTTTCATATATATGATTATCTGTAGTTTTTTTTCCCTGGCATAATAGTGGTTATATATATGTTGGAATGTGTTTAATTTAAACGCAACTTATATACAAGTTATAGTTCAACGGAATATGTGTCAAATTTAAGATAAAGTTCAAGTTATAGTTCAACGGAATATGAGTCAAATTTAAGATAAAGTTAGTTTTTGTATGTAGGCATCTTTTGTTTCGTTGATGATGAAGTGTTTATGATGATGAATGTAAATTATTCGTATGAATGGTGAATTATTTGTGTGAATAATGAATGATTTATGTGAATTATGAATTGTTTGTGTGAATAATGAACGGTTCGTATGAATGAACAAAATTACATATTTTTTAAATAAAAAAACAAAAGTAAATATTCATCAAATTAAAAAAATAAAAGTACCTATTATTCCAAAATAGAAAAACAAAAGTATCCAATTTACAAAATTACTTTTAAAATAAAGTCAAATATATATTAAAAAAACAAACACGGATTTTATCAAACAAAAAATCTTTTACTAGTAACTAAATGCATAATTTAATACATATTCAATAATATAAAGAGGAATTCCATAAAATACCACAAAAACTACTTCATATTCTGAAAATACCACACGCTCCTAAAAAGTTCAAGAATGCCATTAAATTTTTTTTCTCCAAAAATACTACAAACATAAAAAGTGAAATTTGAAATTTTATAATTTAAATTTTGGATTTTTGTTAACCAATTAAAGTTTAAGTTTTAGTTTTGAAAAAAGTAAAGTTTAGTTTTGAGGGTTTAAGATTTAAATTTGAAGTTTTAAATGTATTTTTGGAATAAAAACAATTTTGTGATATTTTTTTAAGAAATTATGATATTGTTGGAACAAAATAAGAGTGTATAATATTTTTGGAATACATATGGTGATATGTTTAAGAATCCTCTAATATAAACTATATTTAACACAGACCTTAATCTAGTTAGCTATATAAATCATAAACATTTGTAATTACTTTTATTGTATTTTAATGTATAATAATACAAAGAAAGAAAGAAAGAAAAAAAAAGACTGAGATCAATCATTTTGTGTAATGAAAGAGGTGTTGACTTTTCAATCTTGAGAAAGAGAGAGGCCTCCTATGGCGATCTCTTCCTCCATGAGACCATCGCAAGATCAAGTGTTCATTAACTTCCGGGGAGTAGAACTGCGCAACAACTTCGTTAGTCATCTCAACAAAGGTCTAAAAAGAAATGGAATCAATGCCTTCATTGACACAGATGAAGATATGGGACAAGATCTGAATGTTCTTCTCGACAGAATCCAAGATTCAAGAATCGCACTAGCTATATTCTCTCCGAGGTACACGGAGTCAGATTGGTGTTTGATGGAGCTTGCAAAGATGAAGGAGTGCAGGGAACAAGGCAAGCTTGTGGTGATTCCAATTTTTTACAAAGTGGAGCCTGCCACTGTTAAAAAACAGAGAGGTGAGTTCGGTGATAAGTTCAGAGATTTGGTTGAGTATTATGACGAAGAGATTAAGAATAAATGGACACAAGCTTTGAAGTCTGTTCCTCTCTTAACAGGACTCGTCCTAAACGAGAATACGTACGTACATTAACTCTTTTTTTTATCACATTAATTTCGGACCACAACATATCGGTCCAATAATCTAAACTCTATAAATAGGAAAAATATACTCGAACGGCCATTATAATCTGATAACAAGTCAACATTAGTAACAGAACCAATATGCCACTTGATACTTGTTACATTAACTCCTTTAGTTACTAATAACTTGATAAATCTCATGAGCTCGATGCTCGAACCATGGTCATTCTTGAGAAATTTACGGTTCATCTTTATTTTCAAAATTTTAGTTTAAAAACCGGTCCATTTTTTATTTTCGATTGTTGACTTGTAAAATACCAATAAAGTCTCTGACTCGAACCATCTCATCACTTGTTTCTTTCTCTGTTTTGTTCACAGCAATGAGGACGATCTCATCCAAAGAGTCATCGATGAAGTTAAGAGAACTCTGAACAACATTTCACGAGTTCCTCTAAATCCACCATTAGAAGGTACTTGTCTTTCACAGACAGTACACAAGAAGAAACCTGAAAGCTCTTATGGAATTGAGTTACGTCTAAAGCAACTAGAACAGAAGTTATATAGCTTTGGTTATGAGGAAACAACTCGTACCATTGGTATTGTTGGGATGCCTGGTATTGGTAAAACAACTTTAGCTAAAAACTTATACGAGAAACTCAAGAACGAGTTCTTGAGCCATGTGTTGATCCAAGATGTTCATGAAACTTCAAGAGAACATGGCTTAAGTTACTTATCTACCATACTCTTGGAAGATCTATTGAAAATCAAGAATCCAAAGTTTGAAACCGTACAAGCTGCACATGAAAGTTACAAGGAACAACTACTCAAAACCAAATCACTTATTATCCTCGACAATGTCAGTAACAAGGAACAACTTGTTGCGATACTCGGTAAACGTGATTGGAATAAACAAGGAAGCAAGATCGTTATTGCAACAAGTGATATCTCCTTGTTACATGATTTTGTTGATGATGTTTACAAAGTTCCTCCATTGAGCTTTATAGACAGTTTACATCACTTTACACATTATGCCTTTACTGATCATCATCAAAACATTGCTTTGAGTTTCTTGAAGCTTCTTAAAGATTTTGTGCATTACACTAAAGGAAACCCACTTGCTTTAAAGGTATTGGGTGCTGAGCTTTTAGGTAAAGATGAGTCTCTTTGGTATTCAAAGTTGGAAGCAACAAGCTCTAAAAAGATCCGAGGTCAAAGCTCAAGTGAGATGCTTCAATGTATTTGGAAAGGGAGCTATGATGCCCTGAATCAACAACAAAAAGATACACTTCTTGACATAGCTTGCTTCAGGTCACTGGACAAGAACTATGTAGCAAGTTTATTAGATTCAGACAAGAATGAAATAGAAGAGCTTGTGAACAAGTTCTTGATCACTATATCTTCCGGGAAAATAGAGATGCATGACACATTACATACCTTTGCTAAAGAACTCGGTCGAGAAGCATCTGGTCCTGATGGTAAAGGGAGACGAAGATTAAGCGACCATCATACTATAATTGATGTGTTGGAAGACAACAAGGTAAAACACTATTCTCTTGCATACTTGTGATATATAAAGAAGCTCATGTGTTGGTTCTTACTGATTTATAGGGAGCTTCTAGTGTGAGATCTATCTTCTTTGATTTGGCTGATGTAAACATGAAAAAGAGCTTCCACAGTGAAGCATTTTCCATGATGAGAGATATACGGTACCTCAAAATCTACAATACTACTTGTCCTCAAGAATGTGATCCTGACATTACAATTATCTTCCCGGATGGACTCGATCTCCCATTAGATGAGCTGAGATGTCTCCAATGGCTTAAATTCCCATCGAAAGAACTCCCACAAGATTTTTATCCGAAAAATCTTGTGGACTTGAAGCTTCCTTACAGTGAGATTGAAAGAGTTTGGAAAGGTCACAAGGTATGTAATCAGATGATTTTTTTTCACTCTTGTTTAGGAGGCTGACTCTTTTTTCCCTTCCTAACAGGACGCGTCGAAACTTAAATGGATCGACTTAAGCAACTCAAAAAAGTTAAATACCTTGTCGGAATTAGCCGAGGCTCGAAATCTTCAAGAGTTGAAACTTGAAGGCTGCATAGCATTGGAGATGTTGCCCCCAGACATGGAAAATATGAAATGTCTTGTTTCACTGAACCTGAGAGGCTGCATAAGTCTTAAGCATCTTCCAGAGATTAACTTGATATCTTTACAAACTCTCATCCTTAGTGACTGCTCGAAATTCAAGATCTTTAAAGTGATATCAGAGAACCTAGAAGCAATATACCTAGATGGCACTGCAATAAAGGAACTTCCTTCTAACATTCAGAACCTTCAGAGACTTTCTTTACTAGATATGAAAGGCTGTAAGAAGCTGAAATCACTTCCTGACAGTCTCGGCGAACTTAAACTTCTTCAAGAACTGATACTTTCTGGATGTTCAAAGCTCAAAAGTTTTCCACAAGTTGGAGAAAACATGAACAGTCTAGAGATATTACTTTTGGATGAAACAGCTATCACAGAGTTGCCAAATATATTCTCATTGCGGCGCTTATGCTTAAGCAGAAATGAAAAGATATGTCGCCTTACAGAGAACATAAGGCAATTTTCTCAACTGAAATGGCTTGACATCAAGTATTGTACAAGCCTTACGTGTCTTCCGCAGCTTCCACCAAATCTTCAATGCTTAGATGCACATGGATGTAGCTCACTGAGAACAGTTGCGCAACCACTTGCATATGCGACAGCGACAGAGAATATTCATTCGACATTCATTTTCACAAACTGCAATCAATTAGAACAAGATGCAAAGGAGGAAATTGCATCATATGCTCAAAAGAAATGTCAGCTACTACCAAGTGCACTTAAACTCTGCAATAAGGTAATTTCTCCCTCACCATGTTTCAGAAAACTTTGGATCTAATGATTCTTCTTCTCTATAACTTTTCAGAATATTGTACCTGAGATTTTGTTTAGTACCTGCTATCCTGGAGGTGAAATACCTTCATGGTTTTGTCACGAAGCAATCGGATCTAAGATGAAGTTTGAATCTCCCCAACATTGGAATTACAATAAGCTCTCAGGGATAGCTTTATGCGCTGTTGTTTCATTCGGAAACTGTGAAGATCAAAGCAGAACAGCACAAGAGCATACCAACCACTTGTCAGTGAATTTCACTTGCAAATCTGTTACAGGAGAAGGGTCCTGCACTGAAATCACTTGGAAAGTTGGAAGCTGGATTGAACAGGCAAACAAAGTTGAGACAGATCATGTCTTTATTGGCTACACCAACTGTTCAGACCTTATAAAACATCTTGAAGAGAAGCACCCTAGTCAGTGTGCTTCTATTATGGCATTCCTTGAGTTTAGCGTAACCAGTGACAACACTAGTAGAGAAGCTACATCTGAGGTGACGAAATCCGGTTTCAGTTTTCTTTTTGAACCTGAAAAGAAGAGAAATCAGTTCTGGGAGGCAAACCTTATTGCAAGTCCAAAGAATGATAAAGTCTCATGTGAAGTTACAACAACAATTATTAAAACTCCAAGAACTAATGGTTGTCTTATGGATCAAGCAAATGGAGTGATGAATCACCAAATGGCTAAGGTAAAAACCATGTAAGCTCATTCTTATGCAACATTTGAAAGGCGATGAAGATAACCAAATTCTTGGCAATCTTGTCATTTTTGCTCTGTTCACAAAAAACTCTCTGTATTGGTATTATCAATTTTGCATTTCCTCTGTGTATTCATCTTAAGGCACCCACAAGATCACACCTTGACATGCCCTCTTGTGTCTTACTCAGTTATAGTGACCACAAAGCAACAGATCAGCAATAACAAACAGCAACACAAACCATGATAGATTCAAGAAGCCGAACTATAATTGCTACATTTTCTTTTGGTGCTCATTTATTCATGTCCTTTCGTCACATATGCATAAAGCTGAGACATTTAAATTCAAATCAGAGGAAAGCTTGAAGCTTTATGAATTTGCAGTTTGGTTCATACATTCACTAATCAAACACACAAAGCCAAATAAGAAGGAAACAGAGAGCAGAAAGCTGAACACATTAACAGAAACAAAAAAAGTAAACAACAGAATTCTCAAGACCAGCAAGATAACTCATAGCTAGGCAGTGTCTGAAACCAAATCGCCGGCAGGGGAAGCGGCGGTGGCACCACCGTCGTCTGAAGAAAGAGCAAGCGGAGACCACTCCGACGGGAGAGGAGGAAGAGGAGCATAAACGGTGGGCTTTCTCTTAATGTCCCAAGGCTGAGTCTTCTTCGGTCTCGTCTTCCTGTGATGAGCAGTCGATTTCTTCTGCGGCCTTGACGAACACTCTATCATTAATCCTCCTACGTTCCCCGGTTTCGGAACCTGAAATTGGCGGAGAGCCGGAGAGGCAGGGACGGTGACGATTCCGGTGCCAAAGATCGCTGAAACAGACATCTTTTCTTATCTTCTTTGTAGTGAAGGAAGTGTGAGCCTTTAGCTTCGGATTAGATATCTTCGTCATATGTTTCTTTGTTTGGTGGGCTTTTGGGCCCTTTTATATATAATGTAATATACGGCCCATGATATAAAAGGTTGATTTTGTCTTTTAAACGTATTATTTTGATGATGAAAATAATTTAAAATATGTTACCATGCAAGATATCACATCTCTATCAATTTAAGAGAGAGTAAAAACCTAATTTTTCTCTCTCAAAAGTGAAAGCACCGTCAAGGTCCTTTGGTGAGATCCGCCGTTGGGCCGGTCGCCGGTGGCTCACGCAGCGCCGGGGCTGGTCCTCTTTGTTTCTCTGTCTTGTTTTCTGTAGTATAGGGTAAGTTTTGGTATTTCTTCGTCGGCAGTTTTGGTGTTTCTCCAAGCTTCAGATCTACATCCATGGAGTCTTCGTCGGTGCCGTTGGGGTTTCCCAACCTTGGTTGGTGTCGAGCTTAGCTCGTGCAAGTTATCCTCAATGGCTCAAGATCTCGCGTCGTCGTTTGGCTAAGGAGGTGGCAGCACTTTCCTTTTCGAAGGTCTGATTGGACGCCGGTGTTCTGCTTTGCCGGGCTCAGATCTGTGGGGTAAGGTGTCTTTATCCCCTTGCTTGCCGGGTCGTGCGTGTTTCTGTTTGGGGCTAAGGGGCTGGTTGCAAGACTAGGTTGGTGCGCTTTGGTTTTTATCCTCTGTTTTGGATGTGGTTGCTCTTTTGTTGAATCTTTCTTGGCTGGGTCTTTAGGGCTTGCTCTCTGTTTTACCTGCCAGGGTAGTGGTTTGGGTTTTTTCTTTGTTGTCGTTTGTTTTTCTTTAAGCTTTTTCTAGTTCTTTCGGTTGGTTAAGTGGTTTGCTGTCAGCTGTTGTAGTTCTCGACTCTTGTCCGGAATTTCTTTATGGAGCCTCATTTGCTGGGTCTTTAGCTCTTCTTCGGCTTCGGGCCTTCATTCAGCCGCCGGTGTTCAACCTTTCCGTGCATTGGTTCTCGAACCGCGTTTTGCTTTGATCCTCGGTGCAACGACACATTTCTGAAGCGACGTCCGACCAAAAGACGCGCCTTCAGAGTCGGTGTCTAGGATTATTTTAAGATTTCGGTGTTGGTTACTGTCTGGACCCGGTTTGGTAAAGTCTCTATAATCCTCCAGCCTAGGATTGAGTCAAACTAAAGTTCGGCTAGTGAAGAGAGCGCGTTGTTGTGTGGAAGATAATAAATTTTCGTGGTTGTGGCTCTTTTATATCTGCTGTTTTTCTTCTCTTGTTTCCTCATATTGTTTGATCGATGGTTGTTGTAACCGTGTAATCGGTTTTATGTTTCTTTAATCAAGAAGGAAAAAAAAAAAGATATTACATCTCTAGAATTTTAATTTATATTATTTTTATCCTAAACCAATAGACTATGGCGGAGGATATCAACAAAATTACCATAGTTTCGTCTTGAAATTTAAAGGTTCAATCTAAAACTAAAAAATATATCAGATTTGCATAACTTTATAAAAAAATAGAACGTTATTTTAGTTCAAATTTAAAAATAAAAATAACTACAAATTTATGTTTGTTCTACTTGAAATCAAAATCCACTTTAAATTTAAAGTTTTTAAAACGAGGTTTTGTGGTTTTTAGAGTATTTGACCCATGAATTCAAAGTATTGTGAAATTTTTCTAAAAAAATTGTTTGTAATTGTTAATCTTTTTTTTTTTCACCGGTCATTTTTCATTCATTTCAAATATAAGCGATTACAAGATATAAGGCAACACTGGATATATCCAGACGTGGAAACAAAAAGGTCAATAGTTTTCAAATGACTAAAGTTGAAAATACGATAGATAAGCAATATAAAAAAGCTTGATAAATGTTATTGTGTGGTTACCGGGAATTTTAAAAATCACTCAAGCTAGACAAGACGATAAGACGATGACGGCTAGGGTTCTTTGTGCGACGGACGAGAGAAAATCTGATGAGGGAGAAGAAGACGCGATGATGCTGGACGTGGGTAGACCGCAGGATCTTCGGCAAAGCTCCGGTTTATCTTGGGCTGACAAAGTGAAGGAGAGGGGAAGCGGTGGTTGTCTCTTGCCGGAAAAATTGGTGAATAGTGACTTCGTGAACCAGAGGGTTAAGGTTAGCTTTCCTAATGGAGAGGAAGGGGAACCCGTGGTTATTGTTAATCAAGAGGTGGTAAATGCGATGAAAGGGCTATGGAGAAACTGTATGCATGTTAAATTGTTAGGTCGAACTATGGTGCTTCCATTGTTGGCTAGAAAATTGAAGGAGCTATGGAAGCTGATTGGGAATATGTGGGTCGTTGATCTACCAAGACAGTTCTTCCTGGTCCGTTTCGAGAAGGAACAAGATTACCTAGCAGCGATTTCATATGGCCCATGGAAGTTGTTTGGTACTTATCTTTTGACTAGGGCGTGGACACCGGAATTTGATCCACTGGCGGATGACATAGTGACGACGCCAGTCTGGATTCGAATCTCACGTTTGCCGTTACACTTCTATCACCCGGAGATCTTTATGGAAATTGCCAAGGGAATTGGTTCCCCAATTAGAGTGGATCAAACCACACTTAGAGTGGAGAGGGCGAGATTTGCTAGAGTGTGTGTTGAAGTAAATCTACATAAGCAATTGAAAGGGACGGTTGTGGTGAATGGCGAAAGATATTTTGTTGAGTACGAAGGTTTGACCAACATATGCTCAGGTTGTGGAGTTTATGGGCACTTAGCTCAGAATTGTTCAGGGAAGAAAGTTGTAGAACAACTAGTGACAGAGAAACCGATTTTTGAGACTGAAGACACCAACCCTATGGTTCCTCATGATGGTTTCATTTTAGCTAAAAAGACTGTGAAATCTCGGGATTTGGCAGTGGTATCAGGGAGTCAGGCAAGTACTTTTTCTAAAGTAGGGGATGTTATGATGTCTAAGAATGTTGATAAACCGCATGAAGATGCAGTTATTAGAGACACTCAGTACCAGAATTCAAGAGAAATGAGCTCAAAGCCGGGAAAGAATCAAGTTACAAATCGGTTTGCAGAGCTGGCAGAAAACCAAGCTGAAAACTTGGTGATAGAAACTTTGGCCGAGACATCTAGGAAGATCTTGGGAAGTAGTTCTGGGGACAAGAGAATTGGGAAAAATTCAATGGAGAGGAAGGCAGAGCTTATTACTCCCAATTTAGCAGGAGTTTCTTCAGATCATGATTTGAAACATGTTTTTGGAGTGAACCAGAGGATTAGGGAGCCATCCAAGTCATAACCGAAGTTTAAAAAAACCCAAAGGCTGGTTTGTCGACTGGTGTTTGGCCCAGCTAAAGGGGATAATTTCAGTGTTCATGTTGGTAAGAGACAGAGGACGAGTTCAAAGACAGAGGTTTTGAATGATACTACCAGCGTAGTAGCGGTAAAGGCAGTATCTCATCCAAGAACTCCTCTTAAAGATGTTAGTAATCTTGGGATGAATGTAGCTAATGAGTTGTCAGATGAGATGATCAGTGAGACAGTGGGGGAACAGATATCTACGGATAGTAAGGTGGTGTTGGGGGGGAGAAGAAGGAGTCAGGCTTATTGCCTAACGGTTTTCCCCGGTGTTTCCTGTTTACAAATTATTTATCATGTTTAATTGCTTATTTTAGAATTNGGGGTGGGGGGGGGGGGGGGGAATAAACCTAACTTCAGGAGGTCTATAAGATATTTTTTGAATAAATATCACTTAGATATTGTAGTTGTTTTTGAGAAGCATGCTGCAGAGATCGAGCGAGCAGAATTTGTGGTCGGTTGGGTTTTGAGTACTCATTTCGTGTTGATGCTATTGGGCAAAGTGGGAGTATTTGGTTATTATGGAGGGCCCAAGTAGGAGAAGTAGAAGTAATTTATGCAACAAATCAATTTATTCACGCAAAAGTGGTGAAGGATGGTGTGATAGTGAATTTGATTACGGTGTATGCAGCGCCTTCGGCTAGTAGACAAAGTAACTTATGGAGTGAGTTGAAAGCACGGATTACAAGGTTGAATTATCCAACATTTATTGGAGGAGATTTCAACACTATTGTTACGTTGGATGAGAGAACGGGTGGGAATGGGCGTCTCTCAACTGACTCGTTAGAATTTGGAGAGTGGATTAATGATGCTGTGTTAATTGATTTGGGGTTTAAAGGGGGAAGCTATACTTGGAAACGGGGTCGGACTAATGAGTGTTTTATTGCTAAGAGATTGGACAGATTACTTTGCTGCCAACAAACACGGTTACTATGGCCAGAAACGGCTGTCACACATCTCCCATACCTAGCTTCGGACCATACTCCACTCTGGTTACAGCTTAAACCGATGAGGCAAGTGGATTCTTGGCGTAGACCTTTTCGGTTTGAAGCCATGTGGCTTAAACATAAGGGTTTCAAAAGTTTCTTGGAGGCTGAATGGAATTCTGATATCTCGACACAATTAGCTCTCTCAGGATTGACTAAAAAGCTAAAAATCTGGAATAATGAAGTGTTCGGTAATATTCACAAGAAGAAGGCGAGATTGCTAGCAACGATTGATAGAACTCAAAGACATATTGATGTTTCTTGCTCGGCCTTTTTATTGGCTAAGGAAAAGAAGTTGATGGAGGAACTTGACCAATTGCTAGAGCATGAAGAAATCGCATGGTTTCAAAAGTCGAGAGAACGCTGGATTGCATTAGGGGATCGTAATACTAAGTTTTTTCACACCTCTACTATAATAAGACGAAGAAGTAATATAGTGGAATCATTGAAGGATGTGAATGGGATTTGGATCACGGACCCAACTAATCTGGAGGCGATGGTACTAGCGTACTATAAGCGATTGTATTCCTTGGAGGATGTATCTACGAACACACCAATGCTTCCACATCAAGGCTATGACTTTGAGTGATGTTGATCTACAACTACTCAATAAACCTTTTACAGGTTTAGAGGTGAAAGTTGCGATGGATAGTATGGGTAGTTTCAAGGCTCCATGGCCCGATGGTTTCCAAGCTATTTTCTATCAGTCGAATTGGACAATAGTGGGTTCATCAGTCACAAAGTTTGCTCTAGATTTTTTCGAATTTGGTTCATTCCCGCCTGGTATTAATGATGTTTTTATTGTACTTTTGGGAAAAGTGGCTAAGCCGGAGTTGGTATCACAGTTTCGACCCATAAGCTTGTGTAATGTTTTCTTTAAACTTATTACAAAGATGATGGTAATTCGTTTAAAAGAAGTGATATCTAAGCTGATTGGGCCTGCTCAAGCTAGTTTTATCCCGGGGAGGTTGAGTATAGGTAACATAGTGGTGATTCAGGAAGCAGTTCACACTATGAGAAGAAAACAAGGTAAGAAAGGTTTTATGTTGCTCAAACTTGACCTTGAAAAAGCGTATGACCGTATCCGTTGGGAATTTTGGGAGGATTCATTTTCCGCGGCAGGATTCTCAGACAATTGGAAGACTTGGATTTTGAGTTGTGTTAGGAACCCGAAGATGACTATCCTGTGGAATGGAGAGAAAACTTCGGGCTTCTTACCTTCGAGGGGATTACGGTAGGGGGATCCTCTATCTCCCTATCTGTTTTATTTATGCCTAGAATGTTTAAGCCACCTTATTGAAGAGGAAGTTGGTCAAGGTAACTGGCAGCCGGTTCGTCTATCTCGCGGAGAGCCGCTTCTTTCACATATCTGCTTTGCAGATGACTTAATTCTATTTTTCGAAGCGTCCATTGCGCAAATCAGAGTCATTCGTAGGGTTCTAACACGTTTTTGTGAAGCTTCTGGTCAAAAAGTTAGCCTTGAAAAGTCAAAGATATTCTTTTCTAAAAATGTTCCCCGTGATTTGGAGGAGAGGATCAACCAGGAAAGTGGTATTGGAACAACTAAAGATTTGGGGAAATATTTGGGTATGCCAATCCTGCACAAACGACTCAACAAAGAGACATTTGATGATATTTTGTGTCGGATGAACAAGCGCTTGTCGGGTTGGAAAGCGAAAACTCTGAGCATGTCGGGTCGTGTTACACTGGCTAAATCCGTGTTATCCTCTATACCAGTACACAATATGAGTTTGATGCTATTACCGCCAGGGATTCTTAATGACTGTGACCGCCTTATTCAGAGTTTTATATGGGGTAGTACTCGGGAGAAGAAGAAGATGCATTTGGTTTCATGGGATAGAGTCTGTAAACCGAAGAATGATGGTGGGTTAGGATTGCGCACAGCAAGGGGTATGAATGTCGCTTTACTTTCCAAAGTTGGGTGGAGACTGCTCCATCACAAGTCAGATTTGTGGGCTAAAATTTTACTATCCAAGTATAGATTGGAAAGAATGGATACTCCCTTATGGGAATGCTCAAAGGGAAGATGGTCGATGGTCTGGAAGAGTATCATGTGTGGTTTATATGAGGTGGTCCTTAAATGATCGGGTTGGAGTATAGGAGATGGTCGAACAACCCTTTTTTGGACGGATAGGTGGCTGTCTGAAGTCCCGTTATGGGACATTGCAATTTCGGATATCCCCGATAACTTGCTATTACAACCTTGTCGCTTCTTCTGGTCGGACTATGGTGGCTGGAAAATGGATATATTAAGCCAGTTTTTTCCGGATCGAGTTCTGTTACAACTCAAATCTGTGGTGCTAGACTCGATCACAGGTGCGACGGACAACATTTCATGGATTTGGTCTCCGGATGGTACATTTTCCGTAAAGTCCGCCTATTGCTTACTCAACAGGGATGAGAGTTTTAAAGCTGATTTAAAGGGAATTTTCATGAATGTATGGAGTGTTCAAGCACAAGAGAGAGTTAAAATGTTCTTGTGGCTGGTTGCTAATAGGGTAATTTTGACAAACAAAGAAAGAGTGCGAAGGAAGATTGGGCATAGCAGTATTTGCCAACTTTGTAAAGGGGTGGAGGAAACTATTCTTCATGTTCTCCGGGATTGTCCATCGATGTCTGGTATTTGGCGGAAACTGGTTCCAGCTAATAAACAACAAGAATTTTTTCATCAATCTCTCTTGGACTGGCTGTTTACGAACTTGAAAGGTACATGTTTTTCTACACTCTTTGCTGTTGGTGTTTGGTGGGGTTGGAAATGGCGGTGTAGCTATGTGTTTGGAGAAATAGGTAAGTGCAGAGACAAAGTTAAGTTCTTGAAGGATTTAGCAAGCATAACAATCACAGCTCATAGCGTACAATCTACAACGGTCTCGCGGAGCATGAATAACCACTTGCGAAGTCATAGTATTTGGTTTCGACCACCAGAAGGATGGGTTAAAATCAATACAGATGGTGCGTCTCGGGGATCGGGGAGTTTAGCATCCGCAGGAGGAGTAATCCGAGATGCCTTGGGAGATTGGAAGTCCGGTGTCTCGCTGCATATCGGTATTTGTTTTGCTCTACTAGCGGAATTATGGGGAGTCTATTATGGGTTATGGTTGGCTTGGGAAAAAGGTTTTAGGAGAATAGTGGTGGAGATGGATTCGGCGGTAGTGGTGGAGTTGTTGCAAGGGGGAGTTAAGCACTCCCATCCTCTTGCTTTCCTGGTACGTCTGTGCCAAGGCTTTATAACACAAAATTGGTTGGTTCGGTTTGCTCATGTTTTTCGATAGGCAAACAAGGTAGCGGATGGGTTGGCTAGACATGCTTTCTCACTCCCGGTTGGTTTTCACCTTTGTGATGAGCCACTTGATAGTATTTCTTCTTTCATTCTTTCTGATATTTCACTCTCTTCTTCTACGAATGTTACAGACACTTTGTAATTTTTTCGGATTAGTTAATAAAGCTGCAGGGAGTATCTACTCTCTCTGCATTCACCAAAAAAAAGCTTGATAAATAGTTAAAAGCACAATGAAACAACTTAATGTAGTTAAACATTTGGACAACTCGAGGCTTCCTGCTGCTTCCTCAACTAACTTGGAGAACGTCACCTTAAATCATGACTTTGAGAGACGAACCATAACCGAAACTCTCAAAAAAGTGATTGTCGTTGCATCTTCCGGTTCCGAGAAGACCATTACACAAGAATGCAATAAGGTTAGGTAGACGTAGGTCTTCTTTGGTTTAACTACCATAGAAAATCTCACTCTCAACGAGAGAAAGAAACGATGACCAATTTTCTCTTCACCCTGAAGAGGATATTAAGCGCGATCTTTCCTTGCCCCGGTAGGAAGAAGTTCGACTAGATATCTCTACAACTAAGACATCTAAGGGACTAGTAGTGAAAGGTACCCAAATCTTTCGAGCTACTACCAATAATATGACTTGGCATGTGAGGAATGTATGTGAAAATAGGAGATTAACGCAATATAGGACATGTAGCTTAGCATCGTAACCACCAAAACAATTGAGCCATTCACAGCCACCCCTCATAGTACAAAGAGTTCCTCTAATATTAGCCAATTTGGAATCAACATGATTCAAAAGAACCAAGCATTGATACTGCAATACTTGATCAATTTTTTTGTTGTTACAACCTAAATATTAGCATAGACGGAATAATGAAGCTTAAGGGGTTCGAATACCATTCATCGTGAGAAGTCTGATCTGATGAGTTTAGCTCTGTTTCAAAAAATTGATCTGGGACCTTAACAGATGATGACGGTGGAAGATTATCGGACAAAATCCAAATCTGAGACAGGTAGATCCAACATAACTTTGATGTCCTAGCGACATGACCCAAACCCAACATGTGACTGATACAAGAAAGCCATAAAGCTATGATGCGGTGGAGAGAACACAGGCACAACTGTTGTAAAGGGGAGAGGACAGTAAAGGACGCCGGAGAGCTTGCTGGTACTCGCAAAACGTTCAGGAAGTTCACAGATGCACCAAATGTGAATGAGATGGTCTTCAGATCTGGTATGCTTATGAAACCTCCGGCTATTGAGGCCCATGGTGGAGCTATCTCTTGCACGACTACCCCATAAGAGCGAAGATACCCGAACATATAGGAACATTCTTCAGGGGGCATTCCTGAGAAGAGAATCGACAACGGAACTAAAGCCAACAAGGATCGGCAAGCCATAGAGAGACACGAGAGACTACCTCTGGATCTTCGGTTTTCGGCGGCGGCGTCACCAGCCCAAACAGCAGAAGACAAAGTAAAACGGAAAAACAGACAGAAGAGGATGAAAAAGAGAAGACGGGACAACGGCGGCCGAAGCTGACGCCGCCGGCTCTGAAGGGAGCAAATAGACGAACTTCGATCTTTGTGTTTGAGAGGAGAAAATTGTGCAACATTCATATATCACGATAAGACCACGCCTAGTTCTCTTGATCTTTTCGATTGTTAATCCTTAAAAATGAAAGTAATAAATAGATATTTGAGAAAAGAAAAAAAAGAAAAAAGTTGTAAATAGATCAAAGTTGTGGGTCTTATGATATTACTTTGTAAGAAACTTTGTGAAAAGCGAATGTTATTGAGAGAGATGGCCACATTTGTTTGTCGCTTAACATTCATCTTATAATTTTCTTTTTTAAAAAAGAAGCTTTGATAGGTGGTTCTAGGTTCGTTGGACATGGATTGTATATAAGTCATCATTAGTTTTGGATTTCTTTACCACTTTAAATAGACTTCTCAGTGACTCTTCACTCCAATATTTTACATAAAACATGCCGACATTTCCAAACTTTATTAATTTATTTATCTAACATTTGGAAATAGTATAGTAAAGTTTATAATTAAATTTTATGATTAGTCAAATCTGATGACTCAATCAAATCCACTAACTATGCGCTCTGTGAGCTAATCAATTCAAATATATTTTTAGATTAGGTTTTTATCTTTTAAGTAACTGTAATTTGTTTTCCCAGCGTATAACTGCTTGTTGCATATTAGTATTTTCCAGCTCAAATACTAATATCCCGAATTGCAAAACTAAAACTAAAAAAAGTTTCAATTAGGTGAAATCAACCGAAATTAAACAAAAATGTGGCCTAATTAAATGCAAAATTCCTAATTAGTTGTATTGCGATAAGAGACATTGCAAGGTGTCATAATGCATTTTGGTTTTTTTTTAGAAAATGGCCAAACACTGGATTTATCCTAATTCAAAGGAAACAATTTGCAGACAAACAAACAAAAAATGTTGCAAATATTATGCACACGAGTTATGAGATATAAGGATATTAAATGATAATTGAAGTCATATTATGGTTACAAGCCAATCCATAAATCTTCATGAACTTTATATAATTTCCACCAAGAAAAGCGAAGATTGTATCATTATCTGATGGAAAATTCTAATGTTATATAATTTACACAAGTCATCATCTTTACAAAATCGATTCTCTTCCCAAGTGTACTTACTAGATTATACAAACCAAATATTATGTATGAAACTGTGGTTAGTCAGGATCTCCAACAGTTTGTATAATTCTTAAAGACAATGAAGCCAAATAAATGACCAATAGCCCTATACCCATCACACCACCAAGTCTCATTCTGTTACTAAACAGAACCAAGAATGACCAAACCAGTCCTATTACCACAAACCCAATACTCTCCAACAATCTAGGATCTGTTTTTATCACAATACTCGTCGGATAAACCTCCCACGCACATCCCACAAGTGAAATCCCGAGAGCGAACAACGTATTAAAGATTGGACCTGCATAGCATCCTGATACAGCCACTTGAGCTCCTTCATTCCCATCATGTAGCGCCATTGTCACATTGGTTATAAGATCTCCAATCGAATTCCCCCAAGCGAGGACCGTTAGTCCTAAAATCGAAGGGCTTACACCGAAAATGTACCCTAATGAAGTCAAAAGCGCGACTAGCTCTTGTGCTGAAATGTAACTCCATGTCATGCTCATAACAAACCCTCCTGCTAACCAAGGTAATAGCCATTTCTTTGGTGGATTTGATCTCTTTGTTGTAGCTCCTGCGACCGATCCAAGAACTATACCGATTAAACTTCCTGTTAGGTAAACAATCTCGGCTTCAACGATAGTCGGAGTCCGTTTCCAATTCCATAGAAAGGACAAGAGAATCGGAGCAAATGTTACCGAAGCAACAGCTATTGGTTTAGACCATTTGGTTTCACTCACTACCGGAATTGTTAATCTCCTTGGTAAGTTTAAAGGTAGTGTAATAACACGAACAATCAACTTCTTCCAATGATTATTATTGTCATCAATAATCTGATGATGATCTCCATTAACAACAACAACAACAACACCATCTTCAATATCGTCTCGTTGCAAGATTGGTTCGGTAAGACTTGAGCGCTTATGAGTTGAATCAAGATCACAATCAGAACCTTCTCCACCAAATTTCCAAGAGAATACAACAAAAGCAACATAAACAGCATATAACGAACAAAACCCAAAAGCACCCCAGAAATTGATTCTTCCATAAACCAAAATCAAAGCTAATGAACCAATCGCTACACAGAAGAAACATATGTCTCTAATAAAAGCATTTTTCTCAATCTTGACATGTCTACTCTGTAACGCAATACTTATGATTCCAACAACAACACAAGTAACAAAAGAAGAGCCTCCAACGACTGTATTGAGACCAACATCGTATGTTCCTTTTGATTCTCCCATGAAAGAAACCAAACTAGCGAACAAATCAGGAGCACCATTACCAAGAGAAAGAAGTGTTACACCAGCAACAGTTGGTGATAAATTTAGTAACTTTGAGAGACTTTCAAGAGATGAACAAAAGTATTCAGAAGCTGTATGACCCAATAGATAGAAAAGGACAAGAAGCCATAGGAAGAGAAGAAGTAGACCCAATATTGGAAACTTGTCGAGATCACAATAAAGAAAAGAGAGGTAATCGATAAAACCTTGATTTGCACATCTTCCGATTGATTTTAAGTAAGCACACTTTGATTTGTAGTCGTGATAGTGCTTTAAGGCACTACAATCATGTTCGGATTTAGGTTTTAAGACACTTGAATCAACAGGATTCGACAACAGAAGACAAAACACGACGAGGAATGTGATTGTTAAGTAACCAACACGTGTTGGAGAAAATTGAAATCCCATTAATCACAACTCAAAACAGAGGAAAACGAAGAAGAATGGGTCTTTTGTAGAGAATCTATAAATGGGTTTTTTTTGTCTCTCAACAGATCAAATAGATAAACACAAATTCGACGCGGAAAGAGAAAAAACACAAAAAGATGGGAACTTTTATAATATCTGGAAAACCCAAAAAAAGAAAGAACGAATCCGAAGAAAACATCAACGAACAAACAAACACAGAGAGACTTGGAACAGAACCTGCCGAAGACAAAACGTCAGAAACAGAGTATTGGGTTTTATTGTTTTTTTCCCTTTTTTATAAAGAATCCGAAAAGCTTGTAACTTTATTAAATGATTTGCTTGTTTTTAGATTTCGGAGATATAGAAGTGGAATATGTGTCAGCTTCACAATCAACTGTACGTCATTTTCCTTTTCCATTACGTTTTGGAGGAAAGGGATAGGAAGGTAAAGAGAGATTAAAGAAAAAGAATATTAGAAGAAGCTTTTATATAATGTTTAATAATAAGAGTTAAGAAGACGATGACCCACCAATTTTAAAGCTTAGTCCGTCACCACTAACTATGAATTGTACATTAGACTAAACCGGTATTACAAAGTTTATAATCAAACGTATCTTTTGTTATGTCCCTAACTCCTAACTTTGAACTAAACCGGACCAACCTTTGTTATATAGTGAATGGTATAATCCAAATCGTTTTAATTTACATTAATTTTTTTTTTGCTTAATCAATTTTAATTTTAACTTTCAAAATGGGACTTGTTTTTTTTTTCATCACTTAAGTCATAACATACCGATCTAATAGTCAGTTTCGGCATAATAATAGACAATTTCTATATTATTTAAGTGCGAAGATTCGATTTTGGATGGAATGGTGCTACTTGTCAAGTGGAGTTATTGAAAATGAGACTTATTCAATAAAATGTATTAATTTCCAAACTAATTTATTAAGATTTCTTAATTTATTGTATAATGTTACTCCTTCTGTTCCAAAATATAAGATTTTTTTATATATTTGTTTTGTTTCAAAATATAAGGTCTTTTCAAATATCTATGCATTTTTTATAGTTTACAACCAGTTAAAAAATAGAACATTTTATTGATTGGTTAAACTTTTACTTTATTAATTTTTGTGTTTTTTGCAAGAAAGCCTTATATTTTAGAAAAGAAAGAGTATTATTTATAATATAAAAATCAATGTAATAAATTATTCAGTGTTTAATGTTATTTTTTAATATGTAAAATTATAGAACATCAATTTTGATATTTTGATGAAAGGTGTTTTTTGTTTGAGTTTGTTAATGGGAAAAAACCTTAAAAATACACCCACTCTTTAATTTTTGCCCGTTTAATACACGAA
>OVBE01004667.1:0-23401 GCA_900406425.1 Iberis pinnata | reverse complement strand
GGAGTTGATGACTCTGAATTTTCATGGTTTTTACTTATCAATTAGCATCAATTATGATGTCTAAAAGCGTGCATACATCACATTTATGGTCGGTTTCACTAAGTTTGGTGTTTTCAGGACTTTTGCATTAGAATTTGCATATCCACGCATTTTGGAGGTTTTTCAGGACTTTCAGGTGTTTTTGGGAATGATTTGAGAAATTTCATAAAAGCAGCATTTGACGTCGAATGGAGCAAGCAGTCAGCACTCAACATGGAATGGACTGAACTTACCTCTGAGCACCTGCATGATCGATCCTAACTCAATGTAGGATCGATCTCAGGCAATTAGGCAACGAAACATGATCGATCTCACTCAGCACTTTCGGGATCGATCCCAGCACTTCGCAGATCGATCCCGCAACGAAATCAGATCAATTCCCCTTTCATGCTTTCAACGTTTCTGGTGAAGTCTCAAATTAAGCCAAGGAAGTGCACGAAGACGAAGCAAGACTAAAAAGACAACATACAAGATCAATCTCACTTGTGTTGGGATCGATCTCAGGCACTCAACGCTGGGATTGATCCCAACCTCAGAAGAAGTTTGGACGCAACAAAACTGGATCGATCCCAAGCAAGCACCCTTTAGTCCGGATCGATTGTGCACTCAATTACTCGAAGGAAAACACGCTCCGACCTGACCAATTCGAATTCGGATACCACCTGAAGCAAGGCCCAAGATCCAAGAAAATGATTAGCATTTTGTCTTTAGTGCGAATTAGGGCTTTTCTCTGAACACTATAAAAGCCCTAATTCGCCTCCATTTGCAGAAGCTTGAGTTTTTCTTTCCTTTTTAGGTTTTTGTCTTAGGTTTTCATTTCTTAGTTTGTTCTTTATGTTCTTGGTGTAAAAACCATATTTCTTTTGAGTTTTAAGTTAATATTATGTTTTTACTTTGATTCCTTGCTTAGCTTTAGGTTGTTCTTCAGTTTTTGCATCTCTATTTTCGTTTTAAGTTTTTAATCTCTTGCTTAGCTTACTTTTTCGTTGCCATTCTTCATTTCTGGGTTTGTGTTCTTGCTGTTCTTCATAGATCTGCATGTTTAGGTTTGAAGTTTTGTTTGTTGTTTCAACTGCTTCTACTCCTATGAGTAGTGAGTAGTCATCCAAGTTCCTGAGGATGGGGGTAGATAAGCGTTGATGTTCTGGGTTTGCTTAGGTACCTTAGTTGTTTGGTTGTTAGATCCCTTCTGGACTTTCTCAGCTTAATGCTTACTGCACTCCTACCCGAGAGGGACAGAGGCCCGCCGTTAGGCCTTACAACACCGAGAGGTGAGTATTTGGAGGTGACCGGATCGAGGGGGTTCTAGAGGTTCGTTTCCCCTTCTCTGTGATTAGATGTGGGAAACGAGTTAGCTAGAGTAGTAGAGGTTAATACCTGCTAGGTAGTCGCCGTCTATGACGACAGTTTAATCTGTGATTGCTTTGCTTGAGATTGGTTGCCAAGACATTGGAATTGGTTGTTAGTACTATTGTCTAGGGGTCAGCTCATTGTTTGAGGTATGTTAGGTACTTAGCTAGCCCAAGATGGATTCCCAAGTCAATTACCCTTTGTCCTCAGGAACGACCTTACCTTGATTGCACATTAAGTGTTTAAAGCCTTTCTTTGTTTGTATGCTTTTTTTACTTTCGTTGCACTTAGGACCTTTTAGCATCCAAAACCCCTTTTAACATCAGCCTGATTTTAAAGCATCCAATACATCAACATTGCTTAGTACACTCCCATTATGGATTGACATAGAAACCCATACTACAATGATGGGTTGATTGATAGCCCGTAGGACTCCAAAATCCTACTATCAATAAACCCTAAACTAAAAAATGAGAACTTTAAACCATAAACTCAAAAATATAAACTCTAATTAAATCAAAATATATAAACATATATATTGCACATCAGACATCCTTGTCATGTATTCTAATTGGCTATAGCTATTTGTGATGAAATATGTTTTATAAATATAAAACTATTGAAATATTAAGTTTAGGGTTTAGAGTTAAAATTTTAAATTAGTCACGAAAAAATCACAGACAATAATTTGTGACTAATATTTAGCCACAGATGTGTCACGGTTTCGCCGTCATGGCTAAGTAGCTACGATTTAGCCACAGATCTGCCGTAGCAATCTTGCCACATAAAAAACCGTGACTAATCCGTGGCTTTCTTGTCACGACTTGTCACGGATTAGCCACGGTTGGGAAAAATCACGTTACGTGGCTTTTCCGTGGCTATTCTGTGACAATTTTACTTTTAGCTACAGACAGGCCGTGACAAGGTCGTAGATACGATTTTTTTTTTGTAGCGGCGACGAAGAAGAACGACGGCGAGATGAAACAACAAGAAAGGGGAAAAATCGGCGAAAAATAATTGAAAATGACAAACTTGTAGTTATTTCAAAATTCAAGTATTTTGGACTTTTTACACAAAATGTTGGATCAGTCTAATGACACAATGTTGGATCATTCTAATGATTTATTATTTATTATTGTACCTTTGCGAATGCTGCCGCAAAATTCATATCTACCAATGCATCCCTTATTAATATCTACAGACACTCTTGAGTCAAAGATACAGTGGATAGAGTTGATCTTTCGATTGATCTCAATTTGACAACACTACATCAAGTCTTACCGATTTTCACTCTATTATCAACGTCTCCCTTCAAATTGGAGAATGATAAGTAAGACAGTTATTTACTGATACAAAGGAATGGACATCTTCACAAGATACAATAACAACTTTTCAGTTACCTGTTTTATTACGTACTCCACATCTTATTGGGAAAATCAAAATCATGGTTATGTTAAGTGTAATTTTGATGGGAGATTAGATGCAATGGGAATTATAAAGGGTGGATGGGGTCATTCGTGATTCAACGAGAATTTTATTGAGGCAACGGTAGGAAAAAGACAACTGTTTCAACTTTTCTTTGGTGTGAATGTCAATTAAGATATACCTCTACTAAACTCTTTTGATATGAAAGTTTTTTTTTCATAGTTTATAAATTCAAAAGTTTTTAATATTGTATTCTTGGTTTTTTAGAGTTGCGTTATCTTCACTGGTGACTTGATGTAAAAAAACCAATAATATATTAATTTAAAGAAAAACATAACAACAGACAACAGTCAAATGAATTGTTTCAATGACTCCAAAATAGAGGATATAAAAGAAGGATGAAAAAATTAGGTTTTTTCATAGTCCATTTTTAGGACAACGTTAAAAACGTGATCCTTGTAAAAGACATTTTATATTAAAAAAACTTATACAAAATAGATATTTCAATTTTATACATTTGTCAAGTGTAGAAGTGGGAAAAATATCTGGAACCGAAAAACTGAACTGAACCGAACAAAAAAAATAGGTTTGGAACTTAACAGAATATCTTTAAATTATCTAAATAGTTCTTCTTAGCAAGAACCATGGATATTGGTACGGAACCGAACTGAACCGAGAGAACCGATTAGAACCATAGGAACCAAAAATATAAGATAAGTATTTATACCAATAACATGAATATATGTCTCTCTTACCAATATTTTTAAAAATTATGTTATCTTTGGGTATTTTCGGTTATTTTTGGATATTTTGTTTCTTTTGGGCCTTTTTTTGTTCCGGATATTTAAGATATTTTCGGTTCTTTCGGATAAAATATTTGAACCGAACCGGAACCAATACTATTTTGGTTCTCAAATGGTTACGATATTTTAGATCCAAATCCAATTAAATCGACTTAGAACCGAACCAAACAGATTATTAGTGGTTTATATATGGATCCTATATTGAAGGAACCGAAAGAACCAAAACCGAGCGAAATTGGTACGAACCGATCCGAATACCCAATCGCCCATCCCTAGTCAAGTGTGTAAGTAGGGTTTTTTAACATTCAAAATGATATAAATTCATTCTGTTAATTTGAAAATTTGGTTGTCCAATAAAAAGGATAAAATTATGACTAATAACATAAAAAAACAAAAACTACTTAACATTGAAAGCTAAACACAAACAATCTATAATATTAAAAACAACACAATTTTCCAAAAAATGTGTTGTGATTATTATAGATAAAAAATATTTTAAATAAAGAGATATTACAAAGTTAAAGTTGCATACATAAATTTTAGAAACATAGGTTTGAGAATACCTTGGCAAGTAAATCATACAGCAATTTTTCTATAAATGAATCTTATAACAAAACGAACTCTTTTAATGTGCATATGCATTAAGTAAATAGAAAATTATGCGCCGAAAAATATACAAAATAAAACCTGCTTTCAATAATTAAAATCCACACGTTGTGCGAACGCTCACTTAATATTAATTAATCATTAGTTTACATTTTCATTAAATAATTTTTCATTTGTTATCGTTGACATTTAGAATTACAGACAAATTTAATTTTCAAGATGCAATGAACTTTTGAACATTTTGCATTGTTATATCAGGATGGATTTAACAGTATGGTGTTACAGAGATTTTAGAAATAGATTAAGAGATTGGAGTCATGTTAGATCTCAAGATTTCTTGCATTTCAAACAATATATATATCTAAAATGTGATGTGATTTAGCCAAAAATGACGAGGAACTAATTAAATGAATTTAAACTTAATCAAAATTTAGTTTTACTAAACTCTTTTGATATGAATTTTTATTTTAATAGTTTATAATTTCAAGAAGTTTTTTAACATTGTGTTTTTTTTTAGATTCTTGCAATCATCACCGGTGACACATTGTAAAAAGGCCAATGGCATATCACTTTGAGAAAAAAACATAGCAACATGATTGGTTTTGGATGACTCCAAAATAGAGGATATAAAAGAAAAATAAAACATTAAAGGTCTTTTCCGTAGTCAATTGCTACGACAACATTAAAAACGTGATCCTTGTAAAATAATACTCCATCCGTTTCATATTATTAGTTGTTTTGAAGGGTTTATTTTGTTTTATAATATAAGTTGTTTTCAAAAACGTAGGTAAAAAGTAAAAATTTTTACTTAAAAAGTTAAAATAATTATGTTTTTTATTTTTTAAAAATCATTTTCTTATCTTTTTAATTTTTCTTTAATCCATAATAATCATTGTTCTAACTAAATATAGAGGCAAAAAAGTGAAAAAGTAAAAAGAATGTAAAAAAACAAAAAATTGTCTTAATATGCGTGCTTTTAAGCAAAACAACTACTAATATGAAATGGAGGAAGTACTATTTTATACTCCCTCCATTCCTGAAAAAGATGTTTTAGAGTTTTTACGTAGATTAAGGAAAGCAACTTTTACTTTACTTTATGCCTTCCTTTTAAAGTGTTTCACCTAAAACATCATCCTTTTAGAAACAAAACTAAATTCTAAAACATCAACCTTTCAAGAACGGAGAGAGTATTAAACATATACAAAATATATACATTGAAAACGTGGGCCTCAAATTGCTGTTGGGTTACCGTTAGAGGAGATTATTTCACCTCTAAAAGGTGTTGTTGGATCAACAAAGACATTAGCTCAAAAAGAAGTTGTCGACGATCATGCTTTAAGTGTTAAAAAGAAGATATGTCGGGAAAATTTTAAGGGGAATAGTGTGAGGAGACAAACGGCTTCTATCACTGGAAACCAAGAGTTACTAAAAGAAGTATTGATATCCGTCTTGAAAATGGATCCACCAGATAGAGGAGAATTCGAAGAAAAGATTAGCCAGGTGGTTAAAGGAAAACCATCGACGGAGACGTAAGATGATTCTGAGCTAGAACTGTCAAAGAGCTGGAAGCTTCTTGGCGGTTCGACGTCTTTGGGAGTTTCGAAAGACTATATTCCCGGGGATCTTTTTTCTCATGGAGACAAAGCAACCACACCCTTTTTTTACAAGATCTACAACTTTACTTAGGCTATGATTTTCTTTTTACTGTTGACCCTTCAGGTCGTAGCAGGGGACTAGCCCTTTTAGCATTGTCTCATTTTAATGTTTCAGTTCTTTCTTTTAATAAAAATGTAATCAATGTAATGGTTACACTTGATGGGAATAAATGCTTTGTCTCTTTCGTTTACGGAGCTCCTGTTATCTCTCATAGAGAACATGTGTGGGAACAATTAAAACGAAATGGAATAACAAGATCGGGCCCATGGGCTATGATTGAGGACTTTAATGAAATTTTTGATCACCACGAAAAAAGGAGGACGTAAACGTAGTGATAATTCTTTCCTTGATTTTTGTCTGATGCGTCAATGTTGTGGAATGTTAGATCTTCCTTTTCGAGGGAATTGTCTTTCATGGATAGGCTAAAGAGAACGAAACACGGTACGATGTCGTCTAGATAGAGCCATGGGGAATGAAGAGTGGTTTGATTGTTTCACGCATTCATCATCTTTCATAGGTGATAGAGTTAAAGATTGTCGTGGATTTATTTCACAATGGCGTCGAAAAGCATAACTGAATTCGTCAATTACGCTGAATTCACTCAAAGCTTAGATCGAACATGCACACACAGATGATAATCTCCAACAGGAGATTCCTGTCCTCACTGAGCGTTTACGCATAGTAATGTCCACATAAGAGATTTTCTGGAAACAAAAAAGCAGAGTTGGCTAGCTACAGGAGGGTGATCGAAATACCAGATTTTCCACGCGTCAACAAAGCAAAGACGGGCTCGTAACCATATTGTGGGCCTTACAACAGATGCCAATAGTTGGGTAGAGACGGATGAGGAAATTGAGGAGGAGATAACAAATTATTTCCACCTAATGTTTCAGGGCACTACGATTCTTAATCAACATCAGGCTTTGGAACCGGTTTTAAGAAAGGTGACTGATGCTATGAACAACAACTTGATGGCACCATTAACAGAATCAGAGGTTAAAGTGTCATTGTTTGAAATGGGTCCAGAAAAAGCCCCTGGGCTTGATGGTATGACAATGTTGTTTTACCAACGTTACTGGCACATTGTTGGACCTCATGTAGTTCAACTGATTCAGCAATTTATGTTGACATGACATTTGGACTCACGGCTAAATGAAACGCACATATGTATCATACAGAGAATGGAGAGACCTCAGCGCATTCGGGACTTTCGTCCAATTAGTCTGTGTAATGTCAATTATAAAATCTTGTCAAAGGTTCTTTGTCGACGGTTAAAACGTTTTCTTCCATCTATCATCTCGGAAACGCAATCATCGTTTGTTGCGGGTAGAGTTATCTCTGATAACATCTTACTCGCGCAGGAGGCTTCCCATGCTTTGAATACGAAAGGCTTTTGTAGGTGGGATTTCATGGGCATAAAAATGGATATGAGCAAAGCTTATGATCGGGTTGAATGGAGTTTCCTAAGCGCAAATTTGCGCCAAATGGGCTTTGCGGAGCGATGGATTAATTGGATTATGGAATGTGTGTCTTCGGTTCATTACAACGTGTTGATCAATGGGGAACCCAAAGGTGGGATAAAACCAAGTCAAGTTTTACATCAAGGTGATCCTCTCTCGCCGTACCTATTCATCTTGTGTACGAAGGTGCTCATTGCAAATCTAAAGAAGGTGGAGGCAAGATGCCATATTGAAGGCATTCAAATGGCAAAGGCTTGCCCCCCCTCTGTCTCATCTTTTGTTCGCTAATTATAGTTTGTTTTTCTGCAAGGCAACGCTAGCCCAATGTGAGATGATAATTAATGTATTGAGGTTATATGGTCAGGCTTCAGGTCAGTTTATTGAAAACAAGGCTTGGTATTTATGCTGAGGGAGGGAGCAAGGGGAAATATTTGGGTATACCGGAACAGTTATAGGGTTCCCGTGCTCAGATTTTTGCATATATTCAGGATCGTTTAAATGCAAGAATTAATGGTTGGACGGCTAAATTTTTGTCTAGAGGTAGGAAGGAGATTATGATTAAGTCGGTAGCTCAGTCTATTCCTACGCATGTCATGTCGTGTTTCAAATTACCAAAAGGTCTCCATAAAATTGTAATTGCGATTTCAAAATTTTGGTGGTGCTCATATGGGAGAACGAGGGGGATTCACTGGGTGTCATGGTCTCGTCTCTATAGACCAAAACATTGGGGTAGCCTTGGTTTTAAATCACTATTTAACTTTAATCAAGCTTTACTGGCCAAACAACTTTGGAGGTTATACTCGAGACCGCCTTCTTTACTAGCGCAAGTATTTCGTGGGAGATACTATAAGGATTTTTTACCTTTTCACGCTACTTAACCGAATTGCCCATCTTATGGGTGGAGAAGTATATGGGAGTCCTGACCATTACTATTGAAAATCCTCTGTAAAACAAAAGACACGGGTGTGGATACTCGAGTTTGGTCAGATTGTTGGATACCCTATATTGATCCTTCTCCAGCACATAACAAGGGACAAATTGCTGATATAGATTTACGAGTGTCTGCACTTTTAGTTGAGGGTACCTCACTCTGGAACACGAGGAATATAATAGAGTTAATTGAACCTACATATATTCCCTTTATTTTGAGTATATGCCCATCAATTTGTCTTCCAAATGCATATGTGTGGCATTATACAAAATCAGGAGTTTATACGGTAAAGTCAGGATACAATCTGGCCAAGTCTGACCTTAGTTCATAATGTCTTCTTGATAACCAGTTACCATCGACTAATGATTTGAAGGCGAGGATTTGGAAGCTGCCCATTCCTCTAAAACTTGGTCATTTCTTATGGAAGATTCTTTCTGGAGCGTTAGCATTTACTGAACAATTGCGTAGTCGTAAACTTTTTGTGGATGTAGTATGTGTGCGATGTGGGGTGGAAAGTGAATCTATTAATCATGCTTTGTTCATATGTCCACCAACATTCTAGAGTCGGGCTCTATCTAATATTCCAACCCCTGATACTATTTTTCTCTCATTGAATATCTATGAGAACATATATCATCTTCTCTCACTCTGTTCTTTCGGAGACGAACAACAAGAGAATTCCATAGTATATCCTTGGATTATATGGTATATATGGAAGGCTCGCAATGAGTTCGTTTTCAATAATAGGCAATGGGATCAAGACATTCGATTGACATAGCAATGTAAGAGGCTAATAAATGGTATCTTGCGCATTCTGATGGTGAGCCGGTAAATACCATAAATTGTTTATCTGCGGGTAATCAAATGGGGGTATCTCTCATATTGCAAGCCATCTTAATTTGTTAAGTCGATGGGTCTTGGAAGCTAGAGCATACCACTAGCGGTCTTGGGTGGATTTTAAAAGACGGTGATGGATCAATCACCTTATTGGGTCTTTCGGGTACGAGGCGGGGCATAATGGTTCTTCATACGAAATTGTTGAGTCTTTTGTGGACAATGAAGTGTCTGATGGATAAGGGGTATCAATGCTCCTGCTTTGTCACATATTCAAAGGAGTTACAAGGCTTAATTCACAAACAGGCAGATTGGCCAGTGTTCACAGCAGAGCTACTTGCATTTGCTACACTTCAACCGTTATTTCCCTGGTTTCATATTGATTCATCAATCAAGAACAACGAATACAAAAGAAGATTGGCTAGCTAAGGCAGCAAGGTGACGCGAAAGGATTTTCTCTTATGTAGATAAGATCTATCCTTTCTAGTCCGCAAAACATCATGTTATTTTTATTGTAATGAATTTTATTTCTCGTGTCAAAAAAATACAAAATAGATATTTCAATATCGGATAATTTTGAAAAAACCTAAAAATAAAATCTAAATTAAATAATAGATAATATCTTTTTAAATTATAGATACAGGCTAATATTGACATAATTGTCCTTTTAACTTAAATATTAATTTAATTTAATTTTTTTATGTATAAATATATGTCTAAATGATTATAAAAAAATCTATCATCATTAAACACTTTTTAGAGCCAACAATTTGACATAGAAACCATTTAAATCTTTTAATAAAGTATGATTATAAATTAATATTCGCATACATACTTAATTAGTAAAGTTATTATGCACAACTAGATCACTTTGTTTGCTCCAAATTTGTTAAGTAGAGTTAATATGTATAGTTATCTTAGATATTTTGACGCATCGTTATTTAGTAGTTTTTGTTAAAACTTGTTATGAAAAGTTATTTGGTAGTCGTCTTTATATTGATTTGTATGCGTTTTTATTTAGTATAATTTCTTGGAAAAATTATTGTTGCAATTAGCTGTTGTGAATAGTTATTGTACAAATTTTGGTAAAGTTGTTTCTTATACTTATTTAGAAAATTTACAGTTATTAAGCAGAGTTTTTATGCATAGTTGTTATATTGATTCCGTAAAAATATTTTTTAGGTACAATTTTCAATTTTTTTCTTTTGCATAACTATTTTCGCAGGGTTGTTGAATGTTTTTCCTTCAGGTCAATTTGTTTGGTAAAATTAATATGTAAAGTTTGCATACACACAATTATTATGATTAATTAGTTATTGTATATATTTTGGTAAAAGTTGTTTCATATGCTTATTTTGAAAAAGTTACAGTTATTAAGCAGAGTTTCTATGTAGAGTTATTATATTGATTCCATAAAATATTTGTTAGGTAGATTTTCCAAAAAAATTCTTTTGCATAACTATTTTCGCATGGTTGTTGAATGTTGTCTTCTTGATCGATTTTTTTGGATATGTTAATATGTAAAGTTTGCATACACACAATTATTATGATTACTTTGTTATAGAACGTTCTATTATAATTATTGTGCGTAGTTAATGTGTTAGTCTGTAAAGTTATTTACTTTGTTATTCAACTTATCCTTTTTATTTTATTTCATATGTACATGATGCTTCATATATATGCAGTTTTAAGTGATTGACTATATACAATAATATATGACATTTTACAGTTGATTCAACAAAAGGCAGCAAAGTACTTGTTCTAGTGGATACTATGTCGTTAGCTAGATTACTTGAAATTGTTAAAGAAGAATATGGATTGGATAACCCAATGCCCGATATCCAATTACGTTATAGATTTTTTGAGATAATGGTGGGGAACATGTTAAATGAAACGCCTCCTGGTTTTTTGACAGGTGATCGACAGGTAATGAGTTTTATTGAAAATTTCAAAACCAATTCCATGCGATTTTGTGTTTCAATAAAAAAGGAGAAGAGGTTCCAAAAATTTCAATCATTGATAAGTTATTACATGTTGGTGGTGATAACATAGATCGTGGAAATCGTGATGACGATGGGAGAAAATGTGTTGATGAAAAACTATTATTCTTCAGTTAATGTGAGCATTAAAGTGGGTCAATTCTTTAAAGAAAATATGAATTGCAATGGAGGTTATGGATGCTATTTGTGAAATATAAGTTTGGATGAAAAGTTAAAAAATCAAATCCATCAACACTAGTTGTAGTTTGCAAAATGATGGGTGCTCTTGGAAGGTGAGGACAACAAAAAAAAAGATGAAATCTCTGAGTATTTTTGGATAAAAAAAATAAATTGATGTGCATTTATGTTCTCCTGAAAGTAGAAATATCACACAAGGGAAAATTACTTCAAAAGTTGTAGAAAAACTTGTTTGGATCTTTTTGGTGGTATTAGTGAAGGGCTCAGACCCTGAGATTTGGAGAAACCATTACTCAAAAATTAAGGGCTAAGGCTTACTTATCACCAACTTTAGGAAGCCTTGGAGCATGCTCGAGAATTGCTGAGGGGATCTCCTGAAAGTGGTTATGAGCAACTGCCTAAATACATCTATAAGATTAAGAAAGCAAATTTTGGACCTGTTGCTGAATTGGAACTTGATGATGACGAAAGGCTTAAGTACATTTTCTTTGCTCTTGGTGCGTGTTTGAAAGGTTTTGAAATTATGAGAAAGGTCATTATGGTGGAGGAAACATTTTTGACCGCAAAAATTACATTTTTAGTGGCGACTGCTCAAGATGGTGATAACCATATATTCCCAATTGCCATAAGAATTGTTGATTATGAGAATAATGCAGCTTGAGAATGATTTTTTTTCTTGTCTGTGGATGTGAGAATCCGCAAAGTAAATTTTGTGAATATAATTTTATGAGAAATTCTTCAATTTTCGTCTTAATAAGGAAAAACACAACTCAAATTTGTATGGAAATAAGATTTGTATTGATCAATAAGATTTCTTTTAGTCTTAGCTTACAAAAGATTATGTTTAAGTAAAAAGTTCCAAAAAAGAAAAAGAATAATATCATTTTTTCTCTCCTAATTCTTCTACTTATACTCCTGAGTCCGGCTTCACTTCTAGCTGAGGTTGCCGAAAACTTCGGGTTTCTGTTATGATATTCCCACTGTGTTTACACCTCCTCATCCCCATAATCTTGGCATATCCCAGGAAGCTCAGAACGGCTGAGACTCGATCGATTCTTGCTCAGATTTTCCTCTCGCCGAACTTGGTCATATAGCGTGCTGGGTGTTCATATATTCTTCAAACATACTTAGGCCTAAATACTCTCTCGGATGACCCTTCTAGGGTTAATACGTGCTGAGTCCGACTATACAATACCACTAGCTGAGGCAAAATTTTACTGAGGAGGTTTTGACACCAACATATTAGCCCCATGTCTTCCAATGAGTTTGGCGAGCTGGGTGAGCTTCTGATACCCAGGTGGTGAACCATCAGGAGGATTTTAAGCCTACAAGCTTTTCATCAGCTGAGCAGTTGGCCTCTTCATCGTTGCGGGAGCAGATTGTTCGTTCTGATTAACGAAGACTGGATCATATATAACGACTTGGCAATTTTTTTTCGGGCTGGTTGTTTGGATACAGATTGCTTTGCTTTGGATTCAATAATTGAGAATCCTAACAGTCCCGACAGTTATCCCTTTTCGCACGCGGATGTCATTCAAATTTAAAATTTGAAAAAGGTGTCATGATGCCTACAAAAGGCGGTTCAGCATTTTCGAGGCAGTTATAATTGTTTTTCCTCTCGCTTCAGTTACATGGAACCGTCATCCCCCACTCCGTTTTCAACCTTCATCTCTATCCTCCTACGCGACATTGTAAAAGAAGTTCTAAATCCTTTATCTTTAATTTCATGTTTTAGTGTTTGAATTTTTCTTTTCCAGTGTTGTTCCTTTTCTTCCCGATTTCTTTCCTGTTTCTCTTTTCCTCTGAAATTGATTTCTCATAATGGTTAGCCATCGCTCTCTCTGGTCTAGAAGCAAGAGCTCTTTTTCACCAGTTGACGCTAGTTTCTGCCGGTGGGGGAGCCACATCCTCGGTGACCTCAAGTAGAAGGTCCCGGACCGTTGTTGCTCCGGCTATCATGTCCTTCTCCGATTCTCTATCAACTGTGGCTTCAGTGGCAGTGATTTGTGAGATATTCTATTTCCCCTTTGATGTCAGGTACCTCATCACAGGGTTTGGACAATTTCTGAATTTCCTACCGCCTAAGTATGTGATGGTCTACGAGGTCTTTTTTAGAACATGTGGGCTTTGTTTTCCAGTTCTAGATCTGGTTTTCTGGTATCTCCGCCGTCGAAGGATGACCTTGAGTCAATTGATGCCAAATGGGGTTCGGCATGCAATTTTTTGATGATCCAAGTGCGAGAGAATGGGTTTGAGTTGGGTTGTGATATGCTTGAAGAGGTTACTCACATCAAGAGAGGTCCAAAAGGTGGTATCTGGTATATTTCTAACAAAACGAATCAGGGATTCACGACTGGAAAAACACCCAAAGATGATGCCAATTGGGACTGGTTCTACTTCTTCTTTGAAATCAACCATTTGTCTTTTGGAACCAAAGGTCCTCGGGAACTGCAGACCTAGTGGACTAAAGAGATGGGTGTGGAAAGTCCCAAATTTCATTTTATCTTCCTTCTTTTGTTATGTCTTGGCTTGATAATGAATCCTTATTCCTGTCTTTATTTGGTTCTTTTGTCGATTTACAGATTTTCTGGTTTCTTTTCAGTTCCACATCTGATTAGAGTTAAAGATTCTTCTCCAAAGTACTTGAAGAATCGTAACCTCTTAAAGAATAACAAACTGAACAACTAGAGCACTTTTTACGGGGAAAGGGTTTCTTGTAACTGGCTTCCATTGACACCACTCTCTGAATCGTCTTCAAGTGAGTAATCAGGTTAGAATTTGCATTCTCATTTTAACGTTTTACGACTTAATGGGTTATCGTATGCAGATACTACGTCTTTGTGTCCATCCGTCACTGATACTGTGAGGAATCGAAAACCATACTGTGAGGCTCGCAAGAGTAATACATCAAAGGCGCATCTGGTTCAGGGGACCCAGGGGTAGCGCAGGAAGTTTAGATGCATTGGGAACGCATTCTGGTGGATGTAGGTATAATTGATGTCTCTGATTCGTCTCGTGGTGATGCTCGCCGGGAAAAAGCTATTAGCTCTGGGAAGAATACCCCTCGACCTCCTCCAGTTCGACAGAGCATTCGTCATTCGGACAACCTGATAGGCTCATGATTTTAATTCCTAAATCCACACGCTAGAGAACATATCTTTATAGTATAGTAAAGGGTCGAATTTCACAATGACTAGATAAGCACGACTTTCCGTCCTACATTCGTTTCTAGCTAAGACAGATTAAATAGAGTTTATTGTAACTGAGAATAAGAAATAAAAAGCGGTTTTAAGACAATAAGATAAAGCGCTAGGCATCAGGGAATTCCACATGTATTCAAGTTTGAAGCTCATGTTAACATGCAGGATTTACTAATGAAAATAGTTCTCAACTCAAAAGACAATTAAAGACTAATCTTCTCCCGAAGTATTAGATCCCTATGTTCGAATTACTAAAGACAAAACTCCAGCCATATTTAGATAATTCAATCATGCATTAGATTCAGATTCGATATGTTCATAAGCATCTAAGACAATACTTCTACAAGCAGAGATACTTATTCATCTAGACTATGTCAGATCTCTAAACCAAATCCCTTTGTATTTATTAACCTATTATCATGAACAAGGTGATCAAGCTAATTCAAGCATTAAAAGAAATATAGACTAAGAACCTAACAAATTCAGTGCTTTGTATCAAACTCTAACTATCAAATCTAGTTTCCTTGGGAAACCCCTAAAACCTAACAAGTGAACTACTCAGACATAGAAAAATTAACATAAAACATAATCAGAGAGGAACACATATTCAAATACCAAATCAATAAAATAGAAACAGAGTTCAGAAATCTTCTCCAAATACAGGGTTTCAGATGTCCTCTCTAAGAAAGCTATGAAAAATAAAAATAATGAAGTGTTTGTTGTGTGTGTTGTGTGTGTTTGTGTGTCTAAAATAAACTTAAGCCTAAGGCTTTTATAGTCTAAAATTAAATAAGGAAACCCAAATCAAGTAAGGAAGAAAATTGCATCTTTTTGGTTATCTTTAATCTGGCTCGGGCAAAGGGATCGATCGATCTGTCGTTCTTCTTTCTCCGGGATAGATTGATCCAAGATATGATAGATCAATCTGATCTTACGTAAGTTTCCAAGGAATTGGATCAATCGATCATGGCCTATATCGATCGATATCTTCATGTGTGCATCTACAGATCGATCATTCTTTAGTTTGGATTGATCCGTCCACCTCCGTTTCGTCCGTTTGCACCTTAATTCTTCTGAAAACCATCTTTTTGCTCCATAACATCCCAAACACCTAAAATCCTAAAAATACACCAAAACAGAAGGAAAACACTCGAATAATGCCAAATAGCAAGTATAAATACCCACTATAAGGCATTAAAACCGAGTGATATCAACTCCCCCAGACTTAGATCTTTGCTTATCCTCAAGTAAAGCAAGACCAAATCTAGAGAAGAAGTTTGAAAACCTCACATGGACTCTTAGAATCTCAGCAATCCAAGTTCAGAAATCAAAAACTAAAAGACACTAATCCTAGAAAACCATTACAAATAGATTGTTTACCGCCACCTAACTAACAACATACTTTCTACTCTAAATCCCAAATCAATCAAACTATCAAATCATTTCAACTAGCTCTGTAAATTCAATTAAGTATAAATAGGTGCATTCTTACCTATGAAGTATCGATCAATGCACTAGAGTATCCGTCATTCAGGATCCCCATACCAATTCTAGCTTCGAGCTACTTCGGAACCCGTCCCTTTCTCTCCTTTCCTCACTTCTTTCATTCATTTTTCTGCTTTTTTTTTCTAAGCTTTGTTTTTGCTTGCTTCTTTTATTCTTTTTTTATCATTTTAGCAGTAGATTTTAACCTTTTGAAGGGAATGAGAAGAAGATCGGAATCGTACTGAAAGAACTCTTGGTTTTTTAGAAGGCTGAAGACAAAAATACCTAGCTCAAAGTATTCCAACACTTTATATAAGAGAATTTAAGATCAAATTAAGTCATATCCAAACAGAGTTAGCATCAAATCATCAACAATCCAAAATACCATAACTTACAAAAGCATATAAATTAGTCAATGGGGTTCCAATCCTAAATGCAACAGTTAAATTAAGTCAGTAATGAAACAAAAATCAACACTAAACTAACACTAGGCTAATAATCATCATAAATCATGGTCATTGTTCCTTCGACTTGACTAGACTCGACTACATAAAAAACGAAATTTTTTGAAAAGTTTCATCAAAAAGACGAAACATCCAAAAAGACACAAAACATGGTTAGTAGCTATATATCCCTCCCCCAGACTTACTTCACACCGTCCCAGTGAGAAATAAATCCAAGAGAAGGAATAATATCAAACTAAAAGAATTAACAAAAAACCTAAGTTCAAAGTAAATGTCGGAACTTACCTGAAAAGGAAAACGATCGATCTTTGCTTACGACTCTTCTCCAGGGATTTTAAATCGATAGTTTTGTGCACCGAACGATCGATCTAAACTTCCGGGTAGAACCTGTTATTTTTCTCAATCACAAAAAACTCAAAACTAAAAATCAATAAGTTAGTAAAGTAAAGCTAAACTGAATCAAAACAAAAAATAACTAATCTAGAACACCAAATAGTGAGTTCCCTCCCACTAAGCGCTTGTTTAACGTCACTGGCTTGACGATCTTACCTCCTAAGCTATGGTAGTGTTAACACTTATTACTGTTAAATAAAAGATCTTAAACTAGTCTCTAAATAAAACTTAAAACGCACTCAATTGGTCCCCAACAACGGCGCCAAAAATCTGATAGGCTCGTGATTTTAATTCCTAAATCTACACTGTAGAGAACATATCTTTATAGTATCGTAAAGGGTCAAATTTCACAAGGACCAGATAAGCACGACTTTCAGTTCTTTCGATTCTAGCTAAGAAAAATTAAATAGAGTTTATTGTAAATGAGAATAAGCAATAACAAAAAGTGGTTAAAAAAATAAGATAAAAGCGCTAGGCATCAGGGAATTCCATAGGTATTCAGGTTTGAAGCTCATGTTAACATGCATGATTTACTAATGAAAATAGTTCTCAACTCAAAAGAGAATTAAAGACTAATCTTCTCCCGAAGTATTAGATCCCTATGTTCGAATTACTAAAGACAAAATCCCGCCATATTTAGATATTCAATCATGCATTATATTTAGATTCGATATGTTCATAAGCATCTAAGACAATACTCCCGCAAGCAAAAATACTTATTCATCTAGACTAGGTCAGATCTCTAAACCAAATCCCTTTGTATTTATTAACATATTATCATGAACTAGGTGATCAAGCTAATTCAAACATTATAAACAAATCTAGACTAATAACCTAACAAATTCAATCCATTGTATCAAACCTTAACTATCAAACCTAGTTTCCTTGTGAAACCCATAAAACCTACCAAGTGAACTACTTAGACATAGAAAAGTTAACACAAATCATAATCAGAGAAGAACTCATATTTAAAAACCAAATCAATAAAATAGAAACAGAGTTCATAAATCTTCTCCAAATACAGAGTTTCAGATCTCTTCTCTCTGAGAAAGCTTTGGAAAATAAAAATAATGAAGTGTTTGTTGTGTGTGTATGTGTGTCTAAAATAAACCTAAGCCTAAGACTTTTATAGTCTAAAATAAAATAAGGAAAACCAAATTCAATAAGGAAAAATCTTGATAAGTCTTGAGGACAATTGCGTCTGTTTGGTTATCTTCAATCTGGCTCAGGCAAAGGGATCAATCGATCCGCCGTTCTTCTTTCTCTAGGATTGCTCGATTTGATCTTATGTAATTTTCTAGGGACTTGGATCGATCGATCATGGACTATATCACTCGATCTCTTCATGTGTGCATATATGGATCGATCATTCTTCAGTCTGGATCAATCCGTCCATCTTCGTTTCGTTCATTTGTACTTTAAATCTTCTGAAAACCATCATTTTTTCTCCAGAACGTCCCAAACACTTAAAATCCCAAAAATACACCAAAAACATAAGGAAAACACTCGAATAATGCCAAATAGAAAGTATAAATACCCACTATAAGGCATTAAAACTGAGTGATATCACAACATAGTGGAAAAGAAGCCTCAGACTCAGGATTCACCACCAGTCGGGGCTTACGATTTTTGCAGGTTCTCCTTTGGCCTTACCTAGCCGTGTTAGTCCTCTATCTTCGAGGATGGAGACCTTTGCGCCAACTTGATGTCTAATTTCTAGTTAGGAGGACCCAAGGTGTACGATCATCGATCGCTCTCCGTCCAGAGGGAATATGCTGAGTAGGCTCGCTCCCATACTAAGATGCTTTCTTATCCAAAACATTGGTTTATTACGTTGGTTGGCTAGTTGATGGTGAGATCTTTTTTTGCAGAATGCAGCTTTGGCGAATCATCTGGTGGGTATTTTAGATGAAGAGCTCTGGAGGGTGAAGAAACATTTAAGTATGGAACTGGTTGCTGATGTTATAGCTCGCGCTGACAAAGCTATTGTTGAGCTCAAGGCCGCTGTGGGTAGGGTGGAGAAAATGACTGAGGAAAACAGTAAGCTGAAGGCTGAGGTGGTCGAGCTTGAAATTATTAGGAAAAGGGATGCCGAGAGGATGAACAAGGATGCATTGCGTCATGAAAATGTTCAAAAAAAGGTTGGAAAAGAGGTGTTGAGTATTGGTGCGGAACTGGATGCGATCCTTGTGAGGGTGGAGACAGAGGTGGTGGAAAAGGTGAAAGATAAAGAAAAGGTTTTGAATGAGAGGTTTGCGAGGAGGATGGATTGGGTTAACTTAGAATTAAGGGAAACTTTGAAGTCATCAATAATGTGATCCAGGGGGAGTCTACGCTGGAATCTGAGAAGGCCGACTTGGAGGCGGATCATGTGGTCTTTGCCGAAGAACTGAAGATGCTCGAATTCAAAGAGCTAAATATTGAGAAAGACTGGGTCACATCACCAACTAAGTCTGACTTGAGCGACCAGCTTGGGGAATTCCCTACGCCGAGTCCCGTCGATGCAATTAATCCTTATGGTATTTATCGATTCTTGATCCAATTGAGGAGGCTGCCGTTGAGGTTGAAAAGGACAAAATTCTAGCTGGGGAGGCCACATACGATGTTCCGACTGAGGAGATCGATGTAAATGCAGGGGGAGTACTAGACAAGGCCGTGGAGGTTACGGTTCGCATTGGAGAGGTTGTGATCGAGAAAAAGGAGGAAGCCCCCAAGGACGACAAAGATGATCAAGATGCAATGGAGTGACCGCCTACGGCCTCTTTTCTTCTTGCACTTTAAATCTCTATTTATGTTTCTTAGATTTTGAACATGGCTGCATGGGAAGGCTTTTATCCAATCTTTTAGTCTCTTTTGAACATGATCGCCTGGAAAGGCTTTACCTGAAACTTATGTTTATTTAGTCGCGTAAACTTTAATTATATCTTTCGCTCATATGGTTTGTCTTCCCTTTAACTTTGTTAGCTTGAAAATATCCTTTGCGTTTGCTTGCTGTTTGCACGTGTATTGTTCGTATTAGGTCGACTTCCAGACCTATAGAGGTGTTATTTTGCTAAAGTGATATCCTAGATGCGTACTTAGCATAGATTGGAGTTTTTGATATCAAGCTTATTGTCAGAAAGTGGATATCTATTTGAAAGGTCAAATGTTAAAACGATGATGATCATTTCGATTGCTAAAATTTTTTTTCATTCATTTCAATGCATTGTTAGGAGACATGACTCGGCATTAGCGCTTACACGTTGCTGAGGGTTGCTCAGGCTAATACCCACTAGGGGTGTGCAGTGTATTGTATGACTGGCCATGTTATACGATGTGATATGCATGAACAACTACTTTCGTGTTAGGTATTAGGTTAAGGAAAAAGAAAAAATGACTAAGGATTTGGATAATTTTACCATTTATTTGATGTGTTGGGTACGGTATGGTATTTTCCCCTTGCTTTCGTCTGAGTATTGGTAGAAAGGAAGACAGGAGGGAATGAAGATATTATACTTAGCTGGTGAGTATGTCAATAGCCCCCCCAAGTGTTTTGTTGCATAGGTAGTGGTATGGGATGGTGATATGTGAGAAGCCCCCAAGTGTTTCGTTGTGCAGGTAGTCGAATGTGCTGAAATCGTTCGTATGCAGGTTGGTTGGTAAGATTGGATCATTTTCGGCCCATGGAAAGATTTGCACTTCTTCTTACTGGGGCAGTAGGAGGGTAAGGGCGGGAAGTAAGGATCAATTACATATCCCCCGTTTCTTGAGAAAAAATGTAAGGACAAAGAAAGGGAGGGCTAGGGATGGGAGTAAGGATCATTTACATCTTCCCCATTTTTGGAGAAAAATGTAAGGACAAAGAAAGGGAGGCTTGTGGTAGGGAGTAATGATCAGTTACATCTCCCCCATTTTTTGAAAAAAATGTAAGGACAAAGAAAGGGAGGGCTGAGGGCAAGGAGTAAGGATTAGTTATCCCCCTCAGTTTTTGAGAAAAATATAAGGACAAAGAAAAGGGAAAGGTGGGGGCAGGGAGTAAGGATCAGTTACATCTCTCCCATTTTTTGAGAAAAATGTAAGAACAAAGAAAGGGATGGTTGGGGCAGGGAGTAAGGATCAGTTACATCTCCTCCATTTTTTAAGAAAAATGTAAAGACCAAGACCAAGAGGAATTTAATATTTTTATTGGTGATTACAGCTGAACTCCCTAAACAGAGTTGCCTACATACCCCTTTAATGAGAATCAAGCCATGGTCATATTTCACTGAAAATGGTTAAAAATAATGTAAGAAAAAAATGCAATGAAAATGAATTGGCGGTGGCCTAGCAATGAAATTTTTTCAGGTGTTGAGCATTCCTTGGGTGTATTTCCTCGTTTCCGTCTTTGTCTTCCAATTCGTACACTCCTGGTTTAATGATCTTCAAGATCTGTACGGCCCTTCCCATTTAATTCCCATCTTTCATGCGTTATTGTCTGCCCTAGCGGGGAAAACTTCATGTAGTTTCAGCTCTCTTTCTATAAATCGCATCTGTTTGATTTTCTTGTTGTAAAATTGTGCTGCGGTGTTTTGGTAATTTTGTCACCGTACCATCGCCTAGTCCCTCCTTTTGGTCGACTATGTCGGCTATGTCAATAAGCATCTAGTAGTTTTGATATGTGTATTGAGGTGCCAACTCCCTTCTCCGGCTAGGTACCTCTGTCCCAGCTGGTATGACTGCCTCAGTGCCGTAAACTAGGGCGAATGGGGAGTCGTTAGTTCCCTTTCTAGGTGTTGTTCGGTATGACCAAAGCACTCCTTCTAATTCTTCTGTCCATTTCTCTTTATTTGCGTCTGATCTCTTTTTTAATCCATCTAATATGGTTTTGTTAGCAGCCTCCGCCTAACCGTTCACCTGCGGGTAATATGGTGTTGAATAAGTGAGGTTAATCCGCATTCTTTTGCATAATTCTTTGAACCTGTTAGAGGGTGAATATGGGACTATTTTCGGTATGTATTTCTTAGGGGATTCTGTGTCGGTAGATTATATTCTTCCGTATGAAAGATTCCACGTTCTCGGATTTCACCTTCGCAAAGGATTCGGCTTCACAATTCGTATTTTAGAGCCTGTTTTTAGATTTGGATGTTTTTTCGCTTTTTAGAGCATGTTTTTGACAAGCCATAATTATTGTTGGCCAATAGTAACCATATCCCTTGATTTTGAATACTAAGGCTTTGCCGCCTGAGTGGTTGTCGCATGATCCATCGTGGTCTTCCCTTATAATTTTCCTAGTCACAAGGCCGAATGTGCATATAAGGAATGGCCCTCGAATGCTCCATTTGTAAAGATTTTCGTTCAGCTGGGTGTATCTTTGTTGAAATTTGATGTTAAAGATCTTAGAATCAAAGAGAGAAAGAAGAGAGAAAGAGAGACTTCGAGATTAGGAAGAGAGATTTTATTTCTCCTTAACCAAAATATGTTTGCAACATTACAACTTATATAAGAAAAATGCATAAAACAATTCAAACGGTCGAAATGACCAAAGAGGAAAGTCTTGGGTGCCTCGGCCACATGTCCCGAGACAAATCGGGCTTTCGCAGTGTCAGGCTCGGCTCACTCGCGCGTGGCCTAGGGAACCATGCGCACAAACTTAACCCGTGATCTTCTTGGGTCAAACGGCTACTTGCTCGAGCTATCTTCTTCTAGAAGCTCTCTTAATATGTTAGAAATTTTTTCTAGTTGGTTTGGTGAGAAAAGCCTGAATAAAACTTGATTTGGCCCAATAGCCCATTTTCTGCGCATTGTCGCATAAGCCTGGCCCGGTGTTCCGATAAGGCCATGCTCGACTGATCTGATAGGCCTGGCCCAATTATCTCGATAAGGCCATGCTTGAATGTCTCGATAGACATGTCCCGATGGCCCGATTGTCTCGTTAAGGCCATGCCCGATTGTCTCGATAGACATGGCCCGATGGCCCGATTGTCTCGATGAGCCATGCTCGAATGTCTCGATTGGCATGGCTCGAGTGTCCCGATGGTCCACTCTCACTATGATCCTACTTGTCCAAGTGTTCCCGAAACTTGTCTTCTCTTGTTTTCTTGATTCTTTTTCCTCTTGTTTAAATACTCCCCCTCAAGCTTAACCATGGTGAATGGTTGAGCTTGGAACCGTGAATACCCACTTAATTAAAAACCTTAATGTGTAAAACCACTTGGGATAAAAAAAAATAAAGGGAAAAAGAGTGTGAGCTCCACTGTTAGAGGTCTTCACTCTTGAATGGGGTTTGTGAGTACAAGCTTAGCATGGATGAACTCACAAACCTTAAGACTTGCGGCCTTGGTGAATATATCCGCAAGTTTGTCTTGGCTTCTTGTGTAGCAAGGTAGTATCACTCCCTTCTCCACTATTTGACTAACCTAATCTTGGGTTTGTAAGTCCAAGGTAGTATCACTCCCTTTTCCACAAGTTGGTCTCGGCCTTGGTGAATACATTGTTGGATGCTATATGTATTGCGTCTTGATTGTCACAATGCATCGTAATTGGTTCCTTTATCTCTAGCCCCAAATCTTCAAGTAGACCTTTTAACCATGTAAGCTCATTGGTTAACTTCCTCATAGCTC
>OVBE01004666.1:0-23405 GCA_900406425.1 Iberis pinnata | reverse complement strand
AATGTGCATATAGACTCACGAGTAATCAAGTTAGGCCCATCAAGCCCAACTAGATAAATCAATGAATAATGCGCAAAAATACAGATTGGGGTGAGAGAGGCTCGAACTCTCGACCTCAGGATCACTCAATAGCTATGAGACCTACGCGCTAGCCAACTGCGCCACCACCCCNCTACGCGCTAGCCAACTGCGCCACCACCCCAAATGATGTTAGTTAATTGTATCATCTGAAACTAAACTGCTATACAAATTCAATCAATTAAGTTTTTGACCAAATCTTCCTTAAACATCATCAACAAATTTGAATTATCTATATATCTCAACTAATTGCTTTAATCTACATAAAAATCAATTGAATCAACTCTTTTCCTTAGTCAACACTAACATTTTCACAAATTTTAGCTATAAATCAAGAGAAATTATATAACCACATGAGTCATATATATGTTCATTAATATAAAATCCCAAATATCAAACGATAAAAAACTTAGAATACAAATTATGATTCGTTAAACGCAAAGTTCTAAAGAGAGAGAGAGACAAACATGACTACTGGTAAGGCATGTAACGCATTGGTCTTCTGAACCTAGGAACTTTCCTGCATCAATCAAGTTTGTGTTTAAGAGGATTAGAACTCTGTGAGAAGTAATCTTATGATGTCTTTGATTTACTAAAACGAAGTTTACCCATATCCATAAGGAGTCATGAAAGCTCTGCGAAATGGAGGATAACCCATATACGGGTTAAATCTTCTACCACGAAACTGTTTCATTCCAGGAACGTTTGTTCTCTTAGGCAAAACCTGAAAAAAATGCAAAAGGTTAGAATTAGGGGTGGTCATTCGATTTGTTCGGTTTTTTCGGGTTTTTTTCTTTCTTTTGGCCGAACTGAACCGAACAAAAGTTTGGTTTGGTTCAGCATTCGGCTTGTTCGGTTCGGTTTTTCATTTTCAAAGTTTGGTTTTTCTGGTTCCAAAATCTTAATTCTGGTTAAATTTTCGGGTTTTTTCCGGTTTTTTCGGTTTATTTTCGGTTTTTTCAGTTTATTCGGTTAATTTTAGCAAGTTCGGTTCGGGTCAGTTAATTTAGTAAAAATGAATTGTTGCCGAACCGAACCGAAGAAAAGTTCGATTTGGTTCAGAATTCGGCTTGTTCGTTTTGGTTTTTCATTTTTGAAGTTTGGTTTTTTCGGCTCAAAAATTGTAATTTTGGTTAAATTTTCGGGGTTTTTTCGGTTTATTTTTGGTTTTTTCGGTTTGTTCGTTAATTTAAGCAAGTTCGGTTCGGTTAATTTAGTATAAAAAAATTGTTGCCGAAACGAACCGAATTAAATTCGCCTCGGTTCGGTTTATTCGGTTCGGTTTATTCGGTTCGGTTTAAATGCCCACCCCAAGTAAGAATCATGGTGAATATGTTTGGTTTTGATGTGGTTTTAGTTAGATTGTGTTGTTACCTTTAATTGACGACCATGTAACTCTGATTCATTCAATTGTAAAGCTTCTTGAATAGCTTCAACTTCAACAAACTCAACATAAGCAAATCCCTTTGGTTGTCCGAATTTGTCTGTGAGAATTGTTACTCGATGGACAGTTCCACATGCTTGGAAATGCTGCTGCACTTCTTCTGGTGTACAAGCGTAATCAACCTAAAAGAGTGAAAATACGCGGTTTTAGTAATAAACAAAGTCAAGTCTTCCAATAAGCATATAAGTTTAGCTGAGACATTGAATGACACCATCTCATTCTCATCTATTCAAATGAATAAGAACATCAAAAGCATATAGCAGAGTGGGAAACTCGTGTACTTGAATAACCTTTATATTGAAAAGATCTTTGTGCATAAGCATGAAGCAGCAGCCTCTAACCAATCTTGAATGCCATCTTTTCATGGACGCAATCGCATTGCGAAAGACTCCATTACAAAATATCTCTCCTCTGTAGGAGTTCCCCAATTCTATTCTATCTCAAAGTCATGACATTTTTTCTTAGCTAGATTTTTTCTTCTTTTTTAGATCTTACTGACTTATTTTCTTTCTTTTTATCTATTTTTATATAGATTTTTTTTCTTTTTATGCATCTTTTTTTTCTTTGCTTTTTTTTCCATCATGTTCCACAACAAAACATAACAGATGTTTATCTACTCTATAAAGAAAAAAGGTAAAGACCCCACAAAACTAAGTTGATAACCAAGAGATACTAAGAACTTCAGGTATGAGAACAATCCTGCGAATTTGTAGTGAAAAAATCATAAGAAAAAGTGCACAAAAGAATCAACTAATGAACATAAGAAGTCTCAAGTTCCATTGAGAATACGATGACATCATCTCCTTATAGAACCCTTAGTAAGTTAGTATCACTAATTAAGAGTTTCCCTAAGATCTTCACTTGAAGCTACAGTCTATACTCAAAAGACCAACTTTTCAACCATTCATCATTTTCATCTAATTAAACTACAAGCTATAGCCAAAAGTTGTGAAATTACACCAAATTTCATGGCTAACTAGTGATATATTCAACCACTAAATGACTTACTGTATGAACGAGATTCTCAATCATGTCATGTAAAGAATTCAATCATAGAACAGGAAGACACCAAAAGACTTCACACTAATAATATAACAATTCTAACATCCAAGATCAAAAGAGAGCTAGTCATCTCGACACAATTCAGAATCTAGACGAATGCACTAAGTTCAGTAAGTGGTAAGAACAATGGAATCATCCAGAAGTTACAATGGTTCAAAGAAGAATAAAGAGAAAACAAAATCCAAGAAGCAGAAATGTAAGTGTTCTTACATTGCCAACGAAAACAGATCGAGCATCTACTTCGTCCTTTCCTGCTTGATTTGCTTCCACACCAGCAGGATCTGCAAAATATACAAAGATGAATTTTAACAAAGCAAAGATAAATCCACATACCAAAGTATTAGCAAATTCAATAACCAGATTATCAAAAACACGAAATCAAAGAAACGAAAAAACCTTGAGCTCCCATTTCCTTTTCAACTTTAGCCTGCATCTCACGCAGAGCAGCAGCTTCATCTTCTATATCCTTCNTGTATGAACGAGATTCTCAATCATGTCATGTAAAGAATTCAATCATAGAACAGGAAGAGACCAAAAGACTTCACACTAATAATATAACAATTCTAACATCCAAGAACAAAAGAGAGCTAGTCATCTCGACACAATTCAGAATCTAGACGAATGCACTAAGAACAGTAAGTGGTAAGAACAATGGAATCATCCAGAAGTTACAATGGTTCAAAGAAGAATAAAAAGAAAACAAAATCCAAGAACCAGAAATATAAGTGTTCTTACATTGCCAACGAAAACAGATCGAGCATCTACTTCATCCTTTCCTGCTTGATTTGCTTCCACACCAGCAGGATCTGCAAATATACAAAGATGAATTTTAACGAAGCAAAGATAGATCCACATACCAAAGTATTAGCAAATTCAATAACCAGATTATAAAAAACACGAAATCTAAGAAACTAAAAACCTTGAGCTCCCATTTCCTTCTCAACTTTAGCCTGCATCTCACGCAGAGCAGCAGCTTCATCTTCTATATCCTTTAATCGTTTCTTCATCTCATCTAACTCCTAGTATTACAAAACCAAAGATCCACCAATCAAACAGATATACAAACTACAAACAGATCATTTAGCGAGAGATTTGAAGATAGTTAGTGTAGGAGGATACGTAGATCCGTTTCAGAATATTAAGAAATCAATCGACCATCAATAGCAATCTCGATACATTAAGAAAGAGTAAGATGAGTATAGAAGCAGACCTTAACAGCATCATCATCAGCTGCAGCTATTTCCATATCGCCATCCATCTCTCCGACGTCTGGAATTTCTCCACCGTAAACCTCGTGTTCCTCTTCCTCCACCATCTCTCTCCGTCGCGAAGTTTTACCTTTACCGATTTGGATAACAACAGGTAATCATCGTATCCTAATCATTTATTATTCCTAAATGGGCCTAAGGGCCCATTTATTTAAGGCTTCAACTTTTCATTAATTGGGCCTTGATCTTTTAATAATCAATCATATTTAACCGCTCAAATTAAAACCGCCAAAATCAATCTAAAGAAGAATTTAAACTAGTCGCTATAAATTAGTTCTTATGTTTTAGAATACACTATAGTTGAACCTCACCTCCACCATCTTAATAGGAGTCTTACACCATGCTGGAATTGAACAATCAGTGTTATTCGCGATGGATCCTTCTCTCGTATCGACAAGACTCTTTCCAAGATTTGCTTTTAAGCCACTATTTACCACATATGGCGCGAACGTAATGGACACATTCATGGTAAACCACATCACTCACACACAACCATCTGCTTTGCTATCTTTCGTTTCATCTCCGATAATATAATTAGCCTCACATAAACGGTGAAATCTCTAGTTAGCTGTCTTCTTACTCGATGGTTGACCCCTTCAAACACGCTAATTGTTCATCTTTGTCATAGTAAGTTTTTCATTAAATATCCTAAGGTAGTGTTCATGTCGATTTACTCTTTTTCTTGAATCTAGTTTTATTCATATGGTTTTTTAGATTTTAAGTTTTAATGAGGCAAGCTCGAACACATCATCCGCCTTAGGATAGCTAGCTCTCGCAGGATCTATGATCCACTTTTTGATAATACTATAGATTCATCTAGTTTAATGTACATAAATTTGTTCCTATTTTATAATTATATGGTAATGAATTTTGTGGTTTGATAAACAACACAATAATCACGCAAACTCCTCTATATTTATATTCTAACAAGGATAATTTATATAAGATTTAAGAATATGTTGGTAATTTGGACATTATTATTTTTAAAATTTGGAACATGGATATTTTTGTTTTTATCTATTTATTTAGAGAATATGTATTTTTTAATTAAAATTTGACATTTTTATTCATAATGTGAAAAATTCACCATTCATAATTAACACGAGCAATTCACATAAGGAGAAAGTATATATTTAAACACTAAGGCTTTTTAAAAAAACACTTATTTAGAAAATTAACAAAGTAAAAAAGTACCCTATCAATCAAATTTCTCGATATCTAATACAAATTAATTTGCGGAAAAATGCGAGAACAATGATCCTTTAGAAGAGATGGAAAGAAAGGATTCAATGGAAACATTTGAGGCCAACAATTTGTATTAATGGTCAAAAACACCTTACAACATGTAGCTTCAACACCTTCAAACTTACCATAAAATATAGCTTTAGAGATTTTAACTACACATCCTTCAACATTGAAAAGAGACAACCAACATTTTACTAAATCAATTGGTTGTTCATGAATCATTGGTGATGGTTGAGTTTGAGATACTCCTTGAGTGACTAAAATTGCAGAACAAAGAGATATAATTACTAAGATCATTGAGAAAATAGCTTTGGTCTCCATTTTTTGTTTTGATACTTTTAGATGGTTTTTGATAGAGGAAGCTACCCTAGAATTTATATAATAACGAATAAGATGTTATAGAAGAAATTAGAAAGTAACATATCTATATTGAATTTGTTTCAAAATGTAACTTATGTTAAGGTTTAATTATGTGTTAGTATTAAATTTTCATACCTTTGGTTGAGTTGACTAATGTAGATTAACATTGTTTTATTGTTTGAGTTTTGAGATAAGGAAACTTGAGAGTTATAAATATTTTTGAGCCATTTTTTATTTATTTATTAGGTCTAACAATATAAAGTGATTACATAATTCTATGCAAATTTCAAAGTTATATAGTAAACAATTTATAACTAGTTATATTCTACAGTTTTGTTATTAGTTTATTAAATTATTTATAACTTTACAATGAATGACACGTAAAAAAGTTTCATAAATTTTTATTATTTTTGTGTTTTTAGATTTTTTTAAAAACCTCTTGTACTTTGAAAGAGTATATGATTCAGTGACACATTTCTAAATACTTTTTTTTATAAAGGTATAAATACTTAGAAACCCATTATTGTTTCATACTTAGAAACTCATTTTTAACCTTAAACTCGATGAACAAATATTAAATGGCCTAATAGTTGTGTCACTGGTGTTGTCTTGTTATCAGACCAAAGTTCGAACTTGGCTACTCACATAACGAATGTATTTTTTCCTATTTATGAAGTTTGAACTACTAAAACTTGATTGGTCGGTTATGGCTCAGATATTAATGTGAATGAAAAAACAACTTGGTGCATATATGAATTTTTTATATTAGTTGTAATTTTAGAAAAGAAAACATAAAATGTGTGACTTTGAGATAATGTGGGTTTTTTTCAGCAAATTTCTTGCCCCATAAAACTTTGTAAGAATATAGATTGGGCCTTTCAGGTGGGATTTTAAGCAAACCTTTGATTGGCCCATTATATTCTTAAGCAAAATGATTAGTCTTATAATAATCATTTTGAGGTTTCTTGAGTTTACATATTGACCTTCAAATTAACAGAAGTTTCAGATTCGTCCCATTTTATTTACATTTGTATGTTTTAGACATAAACTAATCAAAAGGTCTCTTTTTGCATATAATCAAACATGTTTTATACCATTTCAATGTCCGATAGAAACTGATTAAAATTAGCTGACTCATATACAAGACTAAATCTTGATATATTTTTTATGTTAAAGGACTTTCTATGAAAATACTTATATTATACAACCTAATATAATTTCATTACATTCTTAAACCCAAAATCCAAAACAAAAATAACTCAAATCTTATAAAATTCCTAATTCGAGTTGAGCTCTTAAAGCCCACAATACAAGTTCAAAACTATATTGAAAACTTTAATACTCTTGAGATTCACTAAGAGAACCTTGGCCAGATCAGCGGATGTCTCCAGAAAGCAAGACCGTCATTGGAGTCCGACGATGACCATCCGAAGAGACAACACAGAGCCGTCGCCGTCTCCCACCTAAGACTAGAAAAAAGAAGAAAAAATATAGGAGGATCTAGTTTTTTTTGCACCACAACCAACTTCAAGAAGCCGTAATAAGTTTCCAGAGAGCATAGGACAGAAGAAGTTGTCGTCAGAGAAAAAAAGAGCAGCCGCCGGAGATAGTAGTCGCCCTCACAGTACCACTCCAAATCCGACAGTCCTACACGTCTGACAATCTAAATCTCGCATCCTTAAAAGTTTTGGAATCTTTGGTCGGTTGTCCTTCACGGTGAGCGTCTACACACTGCATCGACCGGAGACTACATCGCCGCCACCAACTTCGGTCTTTTCATTTTGGTTTCGGTGAAAAAGGAGGTGAAAAAGAGCAGCAATGGAGAAGAGAATTTTAGATCAGTTTGAGAGAAAAATGGATTGGAAAAATTCGTCAGCGCTAAAGCCACCGGCAGATATACATCGTAGAGCGGTTAGAACGACAATTAATGGCTCGTTAAAACGGTTTATTTTGTGAGAGAGTTTAGAGAAAGAAACAATAAAAATAAAAAGCTTTTAAAATTAATATATTCTAATCCATATTGCTAATGCCATAGACTGATTCTATTCATATAAACATATAAATTAGTCTTAGACATAATTTTTAAAGTTTAAAAAAACAACAGTTTTAATTCTGTCATGGACAAAATAAAAGAAGAAAAAAGTCAGAGTAAAGACAAACCCAATTATACAAAAATTAATTCGAGAATGTTATCATCGTGCGTAATTACCATAAATACGTGATGACCACAACACCCTGGGTCAAACAAGAAATAATTCTGTCGTTAGTTCACAAATGATGAGGGTAAAAATGTCTTTTACGTGATTAAGAAATCAATAATATTGCCAAAATAATAAAGAGAAAATCGCTAATTTGCAAAAGCATCGGAATCAAAGAATCTGATTGGACGAAGAACAAAAAAACACATTTTCTCTCTACTTTCTTTCGTTTTCCTCATCATTTTCCCGGGAAAATCTCTATAATCGAATCTCACGAAATCTTCTTTCCTTAGAGAACAGCATCTACTACGACGAAGAAGCTAATCCAAACTCGTTGAATCCACGAATTCGTTTGGTAAATAGCTTTAGTTCCACGCGTTTGATGATTTTTAGTGTTTGTTCTTTCGCGTTTACTTTGATTAGTTACGATTCCGATTGAAATCGATCGTTGACGATTTTGAAAATTTTGATAGTAGAAATGGCTAACCAAGGCGGGTCAACAAGACGAAGCTTATCGTCATTGCACGGAAAGACTAAATCCATGGAATTCGATACTAACCGGAGATCTCTATCAATTTCACGTTCATCTTTGTAAGTCTGTAACTGATCAGAGAACAATTAGCTCCTCAGAATTCTTATGTTTAGTTTATGAATTAGCTTTGAAGATGTTAGTTTCTTAGGTTTGATTTAGGTTTGATTCCTTTAGAATTGGATTTTAACATTGTTTTGGATTTTGGAACAGAGGTTTAACAGGAGGTGAAAGAACTGTTAAACGATTAAGATTATCAAAAGCTCTTACAGTACCAGCAACAACAACTATATATGAAGCTTGTAAAAGAATGGCTTCAAGACATGTGGATGCATTGTTATTAACTGATTCTAATGAAATGCTTTGTGGGATACTTACTGACAAGGTAATGTTAAATGTCACTATGACACTTTCACCAAAAGGTTTAAAAACACTCATGAATCTATTGACATTGCAGGATATAGCTACAAGAGTAATCTCACAAGAAGTTAATGTTGAAGAAACACCTGTATCTAAAGTAATGACAAAGAATCCAATGTTTGTTCTTTCAGAAACACTTGCTGTTGAAGCATTGCAAAAGATGGTTTTAGGTTTGTGTGTGTGTTTGCTTTTAAGTTAGAGTAACTTTGTTTGTTTTTGTTTCTTTTCTAATTGTTGTCTATGGATTTTAATAGGAAAATTCAGGCATTTGCCTGTTGTTGAAAATGGTGAAGTCATTGCTTTATTAGATATAGCAAAGTGTCTTTACGATGCGATTGCTCGTATGGAGAGAGCAGCTGAGAAAGGTAAAGCAATAGCTGCTGCTGTTGAAGGTGTTGAAAGAAATTGGGGAACAAATACTTCAGGTAAAAAGCAAAAGAACTAAACATAGTTTTGCTTAGGGGTGAGCAACTGGGCATTTAAACCAAACCGAAATTTGTTCGGTTCAGTTCATTCGGTTCAGTTCATTCGGTTCAATTCGGCACATTTTTTATTTTAGTTCGGTTTTCGGTTCGGTAACATTTTTTCTTTTAAATTAACCGAACCGAACAAACCAAAAATACCGTAATAAACCGAAAAACCGAAAAAAAAACAAAAAAACCGAAATTAATATTTTCGAACCGAAAAAACCGAATGCTGAACCGAACCGACCGAATGCCCACCCCTATAATTTGCTTCTTCTTTTATAGGTTTCTTAATGTTGATTTTGGTTTCCATGTAGTTCCTAATACTTTCATTGAAACGTTAAGAGACCAGATGTTTAAACCTTCTTTATCAACAATTATACCTGATGATACAAAGTAGGTAATCTCTTCTCTTTCTAGTAACAATCCTGAGTTATTTGTTCTTCCTCTCCTTATCAATAACGCTTTTACTTAAAACACTTGTGTAGGGTTTTGAAAGTCTCACCAACTGATACAGTGTTGACTGTAGCAAAGAAGATGGTTGAATTTAAATCAAGCTGTGCAGTTGTGATGATTGAGGAAAAACTTAGAGGGATATTAACGTGAGTTCTCTCCTTTGTGAAAGCATTAGAAGTTTTGGCTTCTTTAGCCTATAGATTCTGTTTATCATTTTATCATTTTCAGATACTAAATCTAGAAATGCTGGGCTTTAACTAAGTTGCTAACTTGATTATGTGGCATCTTCCTTGTGAATACATATCAATCACTAACTTATAAGAGTTTGGTTTATCATTTATTCAGTTCCAAGGATATACTGATGCGGGTTGTGGCTGAAGATCTTCCTCCATCTGAGACTACAGTAGAACAGGTAAGATAAAGAATATACTATTCAAGTTTCTTGTTTTAAGATTTGGATCAAATTGTCAATCATCTTAAATTCCTACTTCTAGAATAGTGATAAACGCAAGTTTACCTTTTCTTGTGTGTAATCATTCTTTCGTATTCGTTAATGTCATAGGTTATGACTCAAAATCCAGAATCTACAACAGTTGACACACCAATAGTTGAAGCTCTACACATAATGCATGAAGGAAAATTCTTACACCTTCCTGTTACAGACAAAGGTAAAAAAACTTCTATAAGATTTTTCCATTGTTAAATCTTACGGAAAAACTAAAAAAAGGCAAAAAGGTTTATACTTGCAGAAGGAGATGTAGTTGCAGTTGTTGATGTTATTCATGTCACTCACGCTGCTGTTGCCACAGTAAGTTTCATATATTAGAAAGGTTATGTTTTCATTATAATGAATTCACTGTTCTATTCGGGTATTCGGTTCCGTTCAGATCGGTTCTTTTCGGTTCCTTCGATATGGGATCCATATAGGAACCATTAAAAAATCAGTTCGGTTTGTTTCGGTTTAGGTCGGTTTGGATCTAAAATATAAAAACTATTTGAGAACCAAAATATCAGTGGTTCCATTTCGGTTCAAATATTTTACCTGAAAATACCCGAAAAAACCAAAAATATCCAAAATATATGAAACCTAAAAGAACTGAAAATATCTAAAACCGAAAATATCTAAAAGAACCAAAGAATGATACCCAAAATAACCGAAAATACTCATAAATAACCAAAAATAAATAAAAACAATATCCAAAAATTGGTAAAAAAGACATATATTCATGATTATTGGTATAAACACTAGTTTATATTTTCGGTTCCTTCGTTTCTTATCCGCTCGGTTCCGAACCGATCTCCATGGTTTGGTTCCAAACTGATTTCCATGGTTCTTGGTTAGAAGAACCAGTAGGGTAATTTAAAGGGAACCATACCTGAACCGAACCTGTTTTTAGGTTCCGGATATTTTGGCCACCCCTAATTCTGTTGATGTGATTAGGCTGGAACTACTGCGGGAATAGGTAATGAAGCAACAAACACAATGATGCAGAAGTTTTGGGATTCAGCAATGGAATTATCTCCTAATGAAGAAGACGAAGACACAAGAAGGTCATTACACTTAACTAAACAATGTTTCTTTTCAAATAAAGCTTTGGTTTCTGATGGGTATAGAAACAAATTCTTTGCAGTGAGAGTTCCTTAAAAGTTGCTTCTGAAGCTGAAACAGGAAAATCTTTCCCTTATGCAAATACATTTTCGTTCAAGATTGAAGATAAGAACCATAGAATGCATAGATTCATAAGCGGTAAAGCAAAATCTTCATCTTTCTTGATCTTAGGTGTGGGCATGTAAACCGAACCGAATAAACCGAATTAAACTGAATTTAGTTCGGTTATTTTGGTTCAATTCGGCGACTTTTTTATTTAGTTCGGTTTCGGTTCGGTCTGTTCGGCAACAAATTTTTTTACTAAATTAATTGAACCGACCTGAACCGAACTTGCTAAAATTAACCGGAAAACCAAAAATAAACCAAAAACTAACCAACATTAGGATTTTCGATCCGAAAAAACCAAACTTTAAAAATGAAAAACCGAACGAACTGAGTGACGAACCAAACTTGCTAAAATAACCGGAAAAACCCGAAAAACTGAAAATAAGCCAAAATTTAACCGAAATTAGGATTTTCGAACCGAAAAACCAAATTTCAAAAATGAAAAACCGAACCAAACAAACCAAGTGCTGAACCGAACCAAACCAACCCGAACCGAACCGAACTTGCTAAAATTAACCGAAAAACCCGAGAGTTAAACGAAATTATGATTTTCGAGCTGAAAAAACCGAACTGAGCAAACCGAGTGCTGAATCGAACCGAACTGAATTTGTGTTCGGTTCAGATTTCGACCAAACAAAAATCTCGAAGAAACCGAACCGAAAAAACCGAATGTCCACCCCTACTTAATCTTATGTGTGTATTACTCACGTGGATTTAGTTCTTAAATTGCAGATACTCGGAGTTTAACAGAAGTGATAACAGCGATTCTTCAAAGACTAGGGAATGATATTGATCCAGACAATGTACCTCAAATTTTGGTATTAAAACAATCTTTTCCCACAAATGCAATCCTTTCTTAGCCTCCTAAAAAATGTTAGAAATGATATGGTTAAAATGTGTAGTATGAAGATGAAGATCATGATAAAGTGTTGTTAGCTTCAGATAGTGATCTTCAAGCAGCTATAGACCATGCAAAATCAATTGGTTGGAAGGTAAAAAAAAGTAGTTAAAAGATGAAACCTTTATCCAATCTTCTTATGATTGAATCATTATTAAAAATTGCAGAGTTTGAGATTATATTTGGATGATTCAAGAGAAGGTAAAGGAATAAGAAGAAGAAGAAGAGCTTCAGGACCAACAGAAACAATAGAGTTTGTAGAAACAGATGCTTGGGCTGCTGCTTATAGTGGTGTTGCTGCAGGTGCAGCTTTAGTAGCTGGTCTTGGTTTTATGGCTTATCTAAAAAGATTTGGACATTAACAGATTAAATTACAAAACAAAACAGAGAAAACTAACACAGATTTTTTTAATGGAATTTTCTATATACAAAGTCATATTTGAGATTTTTGTTTTAATTCCATCGTCCTCTCTTCTTTAATGCTCGAGATAGGGGTGGACATTCGATTTTCTCCGTTTGGACATTAATTCACAAAGATTCGGTTCGGTACTGGTTTGTTTGGTGCGGTTTTTCGTTTTTGAAGTCGGTATATTCGGTTTGAAAATCTTAATTTTGTTTGATTTTCTATTTATTTTCTGTTTATTTGGTTTTCGATTTGTTCAGTTATTTTTTGCTAGTTCGTTTCCGTTATTTTTTTTTTGTCAAGTTTGGTTGGGTTCAGTTACATTTTTTTTATTTAACGACTAAGGAATTCTTTGCCGAATAATTGAAAATGTGATATTTTAGATCCTTACGTTTTCCAGATCTAGAAATTCGGTTAAGTTAGTATAAAATAAAATTGTTGCTGAACCGAATAGAAACCGAACTCAAATAAAAAAATTTGCTGAATTGAACCGAATTAATTCGATTCGGTTTGTATGTCCATGATTTTTGTGTCAACAGAATAACAGTGAAACTCTATAATACGACGTCGGATTTTAAAATTAGATTATTAAATAAATAAATAAGTTACATCGCTATATATAAAATAAAAAAACCTTATCCACAATTTCTCAAACAAAACTTTGATCCAATGGACGAGAATAATCAGCAACAACCACCGAACTATCCTCCTCCTGGCTCCGCCGCAACAATAATCCCTCATCCTCCTCCTCCAATCGCCGGAGAAGGAGCATCTTATCACCATCTATTCCATCAACAACATCAACATCTTCAAAAATTCTGGGGATACCAACGACAAGAGATCGAACATGTAAACGATTTCAAAAATCATCAGCTTCCATTAGCTCGGATCAAAAAAATCATGAAAGCTGATGAAGATGTTCGTATGATCTCAGCAGAAGCACCGATTCTATTCGCTAAAGCTTGTGAGCTTTTCATCCTCGAGCTTACGGTTAGATCTTGGCATCACGCTGAAGAAAATAAACGTCGTACGCTTCAGAAAAACGATATCGCTGTTGCGATTACTAGAACTGAGATCTTCGATTTCCTTGTTGATATTGTTCCTAAGGAAGAGATTAAGGAAGAAGATGAAGAAGGAGAAACAGCTTTTGGTGGTGGTATGGTTGCTCCTGTAGCTACTGGCGTTCCTTATTATTATCCACCGATGAATCATCATCATCCGACGGTTCCTGGTGCGATGATGATCGGAACACCGGTTATGGATCCAACTGGAGTTTATGGTCAGAATCAATCTCAGTCGTGGCAAAGCGTTTGGCAAAATTCAAATGCAGGAGATGATGTTTCTTATGGAAGTGGAGGGAGTAACAGCCATGGAAATCTCGATAATCAAAGGTTAAATCAATTCTCTGAAAATTCGAATTTACACAAAACAAAAATCAATGTACCTTGTTTGAATTTGATCCTCTAGGGTTCTTTGATTCACTATGAGTTTGTTTTAAATTGATTTTTAAAGGACTTTTTTGCAAATTTTATAATATTTTAAATTGATTTTAAAGGACTTTTTTGCAATTTTATAACATCTTGCTCAATTTCGTGATTTTCTAAAAAACAATGTACCTTGTTTAAATCAATCCTTTAGGGTTCTTGATTCACACATGAGTTTGCTTTAAACTGATTTTTAAAGGACTTTTTTGCAAATTTATAACTTCTAGTTCAGTTTCTTGATTTTTTAAAATACAATGTACCTTGTTTGAATGGATCCTCTAGGGTTCTTTGATTCACTATGAGCTTGCTTTAAATTGATTTTTAAAGGACTTTTTTGCTAATTTATAACATCTTGTTCAGTTTCTTGATTTTTTAAAATACAATGTACCTTGTTTAAATCAATCCATTAGGGTTCTTTGATTCACTATGAGCTTGCTTTAAATTGATTTTTAAAGGACTTTTTTGGCAAATTCATAACATCTTGCTCAATTTTGTGATTTTTTAAAAAACAATGTTTAAATTTGATCATCTAGGGTTCTTTGATTCACTATGAGCTTGCTTTAAATTGATTTCAAAGGACATTTTTGCAAATCTATAACATCTTGCTCAGTTTCTTGATTTTCAAGAAGTGTTCTTATAACGTCGAGTGTACCCAAACTCAAAGTCTAATGCTAAATAATCATATTTCGAAAGTTAAGTATTTGTTTATTCTCATTATTAATTTTTTGAAACTTATTAATTTCTAAAAACAAAGTTCGAAACCAGTATACATATACATACTAGTTTAACCCGGACTTTTATGTTGTCTATTCTGATTTCGAACTTTGTTTTTATGAGTATTTTAACATTTAAAACAAGTCATCGTGCACTAAGCAGTTTGGATATATCTGGTGCTAAATAATACAATCGAAGAGAAATTAGATCGTCAGCCCAAACTTTAGCTTCATGAATTTGTTGTAATTTTTAGATCTAATCTTTCATTGACTCACTCTTTTTGCAGTTAAACTTTGGAATGATTTCAAGATGATGCATTTAATCTTAATCCAGAAGCAAGAAGATTAATCATTTGACCATGCATTGAATTTTGCATGTGTTTCTCTGATTTTTTTTATTCCTGTTTGTGATTTTTTTTTTTTAATATTAGACAACAATAAGAACTACAATAACATAACTCTTTTATTCTTATTTTTGTTAACTTATAAGTTATATAGCATCAAAAACTGCAAACTTCCTTGACTATTATGTAATCTAAAAATGTTTAGAGTATATATAAGTATCTATGCTTCTTTTTATAATCTTGCTTTTTGGTGATGAAGAACACATATGAACAATATAAAATTCTTTTGTTATATATAAGGCTAGGCATTTTACATGAACAAAAAAATAACCAAAACCAAACTCGAACGATTTTTTATTTTGGAAAAATCCGAATGAAAATACTCTAAAAACCAATATATGTATATAAATAGTTTTGAGAATATATAATTTTGAGATTTTTGGTTGGATATTTTGGATTTTTAGTCTATCCACATAATTTAAGTTTAATTGGATTTTAGTTCATAATTATTCGAATAATCAAAAATGTAAATTTAAAATACATGATAAAAAAAAATCGGTTTCATGTCGAGTTTCATTAAAAAAAAATTAAAATCCTATCAGACCCGAATAAACTCAACATGAACTCAAACCAAAATTTATTCAATTTCTATTCGAATTCTCTATAATCAAATAAAAAAGAATAATTGAACTACCAGAATCTACACCGAAATTTTATAATATTGATACATATGAAAAAAAAAAAAAACAGCGTAAGTTTTGGCGGTAAAAAAGCCCAAAGGCCCATAATAGGCCCATATCTTTCTTCTTGACAAAACTCTGTGTATTTGTACTTGTGCCTCTTTGCCATTTTTGGACTTCACCATTTACAAATCAATCTCTCATTCTCTCTCTCGCTTCGACTGAATCGGCTAGGGTTTATCAGTGGTTTGATAATGGAAGAGGCTTCATCTTCTCAACCATCTGATTCTTCTGATCAATCTGCTACAAAGTTCTTAACAAACCTTCCTTCTCGCGGTTACTTATCTTCTTCCGTCATCTCTTCAAATCCTGTAATTTCACTCTCAATTGGTTTAGAATGTGATTTTGTTTAGTATGATTGTTCAATTGTAGTTCAGGAATAGATCTTGCTCACTAGATTGTAGAATTCTTTGATCCTTGAAATTATGGAATTTCTGTAGAACTTAAGAACATTAATCTTGTCTGTGATTTTAGGGTTTAGATTCCCTTAGAGATATATATGCTTGAAAATTCAATCAAATTTTGTGATGTTATGATAGTTATATAAAAATGTTAGATTAGATTACTTCATGAAACTGCTTACTGTGATTTTTTATTGAATGTTACTATCAAATTCTTGATCAATTATGCTTTCCTCTACATTTCATTTATGAACAGATTCTTTCATTTCTTGGCTTCCTTTGTATGAACTTACTTACCCTAATCTCTTATAGGTTTTGATAATTCGAACAATGAGTGTTACTTTCCATTGATATAGTTGTGTAACAGTAGTAGCTTAAATCACACATTTAGTAACTTTATTGTATATAAGATTTCAGGGAAGCTTAAGGGTCTATGTTTGTGAACATGACACATCTCCTCCGGGTTAGTACTTCTTCTTATCTTTAGACTCCATTCATTTTTCGGTTTTATTCGACAAGTTAGAGATAGTTTGTTATAGAAAATTCCTTATAAATCTTCTCTTTAGGTGAGAGATGGCTAATTAGTAATTGCAATGTGCTTTTTTTGTTACGATTTCGTCACAATTTGAAAAGACTAACTTGCTATTGTGTATATATATACAGAAGGACAACATATCAAAACAAATCAGCAAAATATACTAATTAGATCTCTCTTACTAAAGAAACAAAAAGGCGATTCGAGTTCTAAAGATACAAAAGGAACAACTGAAGATGGTCCTAAAAAGAGGTACTAACAACTACTTATCTCTCTATCCATTGGCTCTTACCGATCTCTCGTGTCACATAATGACTATTCGGTTTGTTCATAATCTTAGGTCTGCAAATAAGGCTTTAGACGATAGAAACTCATCTAAAAGAGCTGCTAATGCATCTAGACAAGGTTAGCTTTTTTCGTACTTTTGATTCTAAATAAGATTCAATGTTTCAACAATGGTTTCTTTTATATAGAAGGATCGAGTAGTCGTACAGGAGAAAGAGACTTTCAATCATTAACTGTCGAAAAGCTTCGTGCTCTTCTCAAAGAGAAAGGTCTTCCAACAAGAGGAAGAAAGGCAAGATTGTTTCTTTGTACTAAAACTTGAAAAGAGTCTCTTGTTTCGTCGTTTTTTCGATTAAGAAAACTTGATTGATGATCTTGCAGGATGAGCTTATTGCTCGTTTGAAGAATGCAAATTGAAGTAAAGAGAATCTCAAAGAGATTGAGAAAACGGTTAAGTGAATATAATGTGTATCTTTTAGAGGTTTTATGGATCTTATGAAATTGACTATTGTTCTTGATCAAAATACAGATCCTTGATTGGTTTATTAGTAATTAGAGTACTTTAAAATATGGTTTTGAGGTGTTTTCATTAAAGAATTGATGACCTTTGAAACTTTGATCTCTAGACCACAAGAGTATTTAAATCATTAGATCACTTGTTTTTCTTTAATTAGTAGTTCAATAGTCATGAAGAAATATTTTATATATGTTGTTCAAAAATGTGAGTAATTAACGTAATTTGGACTGTGGAGAGTATAATATTGTACGGCGTATAATGGAGAAATTAGACGAAACATTTGACACGTAACTGAAAAATATATAAAAAAATTTGGTTTCATTGAAAAATGTAAATTAACAAATTTAATAATTTATTTACAAATAAAGCTTTTAAAAAGGAATATTATCAAAGTTTACTTTTTTATTTTTTACCACTATAAGTAAGTTTTTTTTTACAACAGAAAAGCCAAAAAAAGTAAAATTACAAGAAAAAATCAGATTAACCACTTAGGTGGTAAGGATCCAATATATGATTACAATATTTTTTTTTTCTAGCACCTTTCGCGAGTAAATCAGCTTTACAATTCAAATCTCTAGAACAGTGTGTCAGGTTTAAATGTTGGATGTTTCGCTTCAAGATACTCACTTCCTCTATTTCTGCTGCAAAAACTGGCTAATCCAAAGGATTATCCAAAATGTGAATCAGATTTGTGGAATCTGTGCGGAAATTATGACATTGGATGGACATGCCTTACAAACATTGGAGTGCCCATAACAAGGCAAGTAATTTCGTGTGTAGGGGGAACATACCCCGCTGAATGCCAGCACATTCCATTAAAATGGGTTGTCCGTTATCAGAAAAAACTGACCATGTATCCCCCAATTTCCACAGCCATCAATACTACAACAACTAGTTATAGATGATGATGATGAGTTGACTTGGATCTCTCTACTCAACACCTCACGTGAATTTGTTACATGTCCCATGGGATTGGCTAATAACAATTTCGTTGCTTCTTGTGATGCTAAGGCTATAATATCAGTAGGGTCCCTTGATAAATCATCAAAACACATTGCATTCCGTGACTTGGATCTCTCTACTCAACACCTCACGTGAATTTGTTATCCGTACCATGGGATTGGCTAATAACCATTTCGTTGCTTCTTGTGATGCTAAGGCTATAATATCAGTAGGATCCCTTGATAAATCATCAAAACACAATGCATTTCGTGCCTTCCAAATATACCAGATAATCCATGAGAATATTTTGAAGATATGCCCTGTCAGCGAAGCATCCGCCGCTTTCATTAGCAAATAATGCATATTCTGATAGAGATTAATTGTGAGGAAAGTCCCAGGTGGACTTGGAATATGCGAGAGCGCCCAACTTTGAAACGCAGGCAAACATAGGAAGGTTTATAGATTCATGAGTGTCGCCACATCGTGAGCATTAATCGTCAGACCTCATCTTCCTTTTTGCCAACTGATCATTCACGGCCAGCACACCCGAAAGTACTTGCCAAAAAAATGCTTTAGTTTAGTAGGGGCAAAAATTTCCCAAACCTTTGCGACTAGAGGAGCTAGTGATGGTTGATCGGGCCAACCACCCATTTGAGTAGTATACGCATCTAAGGCTACCTCATATCTAGATTTTACCGAATAGACGCCTGATTTCGAGAAGTGTCAGCAGTAGCTATCCCATGTATAGCTTGATGGTTTGAGTGAGAGGATAAACGGTATATCCTCCTTTTGTATTATCTCATTTATCAAGGGCACATTCTAGTTAGATGAATTGGCTATAAGTAAGTATGTTAAAATTAATTACGTTGTTGATAAAAAAATTTATTGCATTTTTTGGAATTATGAAATATGTTGTATTGAATGTTGAATTAATATATGAATTTGATTTTGGAAAGAAAAAGAAAAAGACAAGTAATGTGGATTTTTGTTCGAATTTATAAAAAGTTAACAATTATGAGATAAATATAATAGGAAAACAAATATAAATAAAATGGACGGTATAAATGAGGACGACAAAATAAAATTGAGGAAAAAATGAAAACCGACAATAGAATTTTAAGTGGTTTATGTCCGAACAAAGTCATCATAATTTCAGGCTTTCACTTTCTTTAAAATTTGTTTATCGATTTATTATTGTTTTTAGTATGTTGGTATATCTTATGAATTCATAGATTATTTTCGTAGGGTTTGTTTCCTGTAATATTTTCAGATTTAATTTTGTGATACGTAACTTGACTATGTTAATTGTATAACATTATATGATAAATTCATATCTCTCTCCTCTCGTTCTCCATCGATATTCTCTCTAGAATCTTCTAATTGACGAGACCTATGTGGAACAATTGAGCGAGCTTTCCTTTCCGTCTTCTTCTGAGCATGACGTCTTTACGCCGCGCTTCCCAGGCTCGCCAGCAAAGCCTAGAGCCGGCAAGTTTCTTCCGGTTACTTCTTCACCCATCACCAGATTATATCTCCTCTTTCCCGCTGCTCTAATCTCACAACGATCTTAGCTCATAGATTTAGAAGATCCTCAACCACATATTCGGCCAGATATGTAGTCTTGAAGGTGCATGGAAGTCGCAGGTGTTCTCGAGTGGAAGGACCTCGAGGCTTGCTTCGAGTGGAGTCGTTGGCGGAAAGAGAGGCGTCGGTTGCCTCACGGTGGTGCGGGAACCACGACCATGAAAAAGCTTCGTTAAACCAAGTCCAACAGCGGCTCTTCTTCGTTCCCAGGAAAACCGGAAAACTACTCTTCCATCTACAATTGGTGTAGCGTCCGATAGACCATCCTCTTCCTCATGTTCAGTAGTAAATGTCGCGCGTGGACAGTTGTGTGAGAGTTGTTTCGGTCTCCGTCTCCGGGTCGTCAGATTGGCACTCCAGCGTTGTCAGCTCTTGTCGGCGGCAAAGGAGATTTCAAGAGTTTTTCTTGATTTCTCTAGCGTTTCCTATCTCAAGTATGGGTCCCAGCCCTACCTAGACTTAGAAAAACCCACTCGATTTTGAAACTTTGGACTTAGGGATTTCTTTATTTTGTGTATTGGGTTTGAAGTTGTATTCTGAAACTATATTTGGACTTAATAAAATTTAAAACCTTTATAAAAGATAATTATATGTTAAATTAAAAAAAAAAAACAGAAAACGGCAACGTTTTTATTGAAATTTCGTCGTTTATAAGACAATAAATAAATATTATGTCAAATCAAAAACAAGAAAACAGAGTGATATTGGAGATTCTTGTGGATAATATTTCCGATAAGTGGAGACTTTTGTCATAATGGTTAATGTTCACAATCCTCTAAACGGCGCCGTTTTATGGAACGGCTCACATTATTCAGCACGTTTTCTCCCATATTTTACATATGAGATAATTATCAATAGATTCATTTTTACGTACAATGTTATAAATAATTATCATGCTTCTTTTTTTCTACTCATGTATGCACCTATGAGTCCTATTATAATAATACAAAACATAAATATTTTACACTATATATATATATATAAATATGTCAGCAATACTGGTCTGATCTAAATAGTGTCTAAAGCGTATTAAAAGTTAGTGTCCAGTGACAAAATTATTTATTATTTTACGCTCTCAAAAATAGTTTAGGAAGAATCGAACTAGACCTACAAAATTAAAATTAATATACTCAACCACGATACAAAAACGTTTCTAATAAATTTGGCCTCTTTAACATTTATTTAATTTTGACGTCTATAACTCTTGTTTTATGAGTTTTAGCTCTGGCCAGCCTGGTATGTGTGTGTAAAAAAAAAAGACCAATCTGTAAGATTTTTGTAACAAAAAAAAAAAGAAGGTGGAAAACTGTTTTGATATTTAACAAAAGAAAAGAGTGGTATAGTAAATAAAAATGGTCCTGATTAATTTTTTTAATCAAACAAAAAAATAGGGAAAAATATGAGCTAGCAACAAAATATAGTATGTACTCTCTATTTTTAATTGGTAGGTTTTTGAAGTATTTCATACATATTAAAAAGTAATAAAAATGTAGATATAAATGCAATACTTTCTTTAGCAGTAAAAATTTTTGTATGATAGTGAACCATTAAATTTATGTTTTCCTTAAAATTTACAATTTACAATTAACTACACATAAAAATATTGTAAGAAATTCTCAAAATGAAACACTTTTTTAATATTTTTTTTGACAACAAAAGAGAAAAAAAACACGAAATACATTAAAGCATTGAATGAAGAGGCGAACTCCAACTCGGCATTGATATGTCAACGAAAGAAAATAGCAGGTTTCGTTTTCTTGTTGTTCGCGCCAAGTTGTCCGCAATTGTATTCCAGTGTCTTGTCCTGTGTACCACTTCGAACCCGGGGTAGACCCTCATCAAATGTTGGAGGTCTGCTAGTTCTGCCGCAAAAACTGGCCATTCCTCTGGTTGTTGTACCACACTTACTAATTCAGTCGAATCAGTAATGAATAATGTGCAAGTCTTTCCGTGACGCAAAAACACTTTTTTAATATAGAAAATATATTGTTTAAGAAAAAAAAATACTCTTTATGATTAAGATATATCCCTCCGTTTCATATTAAATGAGGTTTGAGAACAAATTTTTTTTTTCAAATTAAAGGATGTTTTCACTTATCTATGCAAGAATTTAAAGCTATAAACCATTACTATTTTGCAAAATAATTTTTGATTGGTTAAATTTGTTATAGTTAATGACGTGTTTATGAAAAAAAATTAAATTATATATTTTTTTATTAATCAGTGTGCAAAAACCTTAAATATCAAATAATACATATAGTATTGAAAATCTATGAACAAAAAAGTATTTTTCGTGATTAAGATATACTCCTTTCATTTTTAAATAGATGACGTTTTGAAGTTTTTACGTAAATTAATAAAAACAATTTTTTTATGTCATTTAAAAAAAATGTTTTCATCTAAAACATCATCTTTTTAAAAACAAAACTAAATTATAAAACATTTGGATTTTAGGAACGGAGAGAGTAGATGATTTTCCAACACACGAGCTCGTGAAGATGTTATAAAGGCCGCCCTGGACAAAGTCGGATGAAACATTTGCCTATAGCCTCCATATTTTATAAGCTCATTTTCAGAGTTAATAGATCTCCATAGCTTAAAATTTTATATATATATATATGTTTTCTATGTCCCAAAAACAATACGATAAATAATGGTTTTAATTTTTTGTAATTTTGTTTCAACCTCCAAATCTCAAGGCCGGCTTTGGATGTCATTAGAACTAGTTCTCGCATTTTGTTTGTAAGATATGTACTAAAAATTTTTTAGTCCACGAGAACCACGTGCATATATAAATTAATAGTGAATTCAACTCATTCGATAAACTAGTAGTTACGAAAGTGTATATTTAATTATTTATTGTTACTGTCAATCCAGTTAATATTTTATTGTGTATTTATTTGTTTAAATTTTCGGTTACGAAATATCATTAAAAAAAACGTATTAGAACTTACTCGACACATGTACATATATTGACAGATAATCCGGACCAAAGTCACTAACTTTTAAGTCGTTGTAACTGTTATAAATAAAGTTTTAATTTCAGTTTTTTGTTGTTAATCATTAAATTCTAACTTTAACGGACGTTACTAAATCATTAAATTAAAATTTTTAAACTTTATTCCTTTTGAACATAATTTTTGGCCGAGAAAAAAGCTCATAAGACAAAACTATTTTGGTCTTATTACTCTCTAATAGCATGTAAAATGTGTGTTGATTCTTTATCAAAAAAATGTGTGTTGATTACGTGTGCATGAAACCGTAAGAAAATCTTTTTTTTTTCTTTTTTAAAAATAAAATCTATTTTGAAATATATATATA
>OVBE01004665.1:0-23408 GCA_900406425.1 Iberis pinnata | reverse complement strand
ATATATATATATATATATATATATATATATATATATAATGATTATTCAGTATGTGTACAATGTCGTGTATCATTCAGCATGTGTATAACGTTGTGTACATGATGTTTATGTGTACAATCCCGTGTATCATGCAGCATGTGTACATCGTTACGTACACAATGTTCTGTACACAATGCTTGTGTACATCGTGCTAATTATTAAATGCGTACATCTAATCATTAGCATGATATACACAAGCTATGTACATGTTGCATGATACACGACATTGTACATAGACTGCATCATTATTGTGTACATCTAATAATTATACGTCAATTGTAGACAACATTGTACATAGACTGCAGTATCATTGTGTACGACTGCATTATCATTGTGTAGTGTATGACTGCATTATTATTGTGTACATCTAATCATTAGCATGATGTACACAAGTATCATGTACACTTCAATTGTGTACGCGACACTATATATATGTGGCATGACAGGAGACATTGTATATAGATTGCATCATCATTTTGTATCTCTAATAATTATACATCATTGTACACAACATTGTACATTGGCTGCATTATCATTTTGTACATCTAATCATTAGCAAGATATATACATCATGTACACATCATTGTGTATATGAAGTTATACACATGTTACATGATGATACATAATGTTATACATAGATTGCATCATCCTTGTGTACTCTGAATAATTAACGTCGCGTATACAAAGCGTCGTGTACACAGACGTTATGAAACTTAAATTTGTTTTGTGTCCAAATTGAAAAAAATATGTATGTTTATAGAGTACAAAAAATATAAATTTTGGTATAATTTTTATTTTTAAAAATATATATTATCAACTAATTAATTTTAAAAATTGAATATGGAAAATAAAACATCACATCAATATTATTTTTTTATTCTTTTTAAATGTTAATAGTAATTAATGCAATTAAAAATCTACTAAAAATAAAAAATCTATTTTTATGTAAATAGCTTAAGATTAGATACATGTTATTTCTTATATTTTCTTTCGAATAGTTTCTTATATTTTCTTTTGAATAGTGAAACCAAAGTAGCTTCCATTTTTTCTGTCCGCTAATTACAATTCCGCTACCCCCATTGAACACCTTGGTGGTTTGTGACCATGTTATATATGTAATTGCATTTCCCGAACAAATTCAACACCGTCTTATTTGACCATATATGTTGACTATGTACTGATAGATGAGAGATCAAATTATGACTCGATTCTAGTGCTCTCTATCTAACACAAACTCTAATAAAGCTGGTCCTAATTATTGCATTACGTAAACAAATTCAACACACTCTTATATATCCATGATCCATCACATTCAAATCCATTACCAAAACATCATCACCATAATGGATAAGAGTAAGAAAACAACACTACTTCTCTCTCTCTTCTTCTTCTTCTTCACATTTCTCACAACCTCTTTATCAAAAGATCTCTGTAACCAAAATGACAAAAATACCCTCCTCAAGATCAAGAAATCTCTAAACAACCCTTATCACCTTGCCTCATGGCACCCAGAAACCGACTGTTGCTCTTGGTATTGTCTTGAGTGCGGTGATGCCACCGTAAACCACCGTGTCATTGCCTTAACAATATTCTCCGGTCAAATATCCGGTCAAATTCCACCTGAAGTTGGAGACTTACCGTATCTTGAGGATCTTCACTTCCGCCATCTCACTAACCTCACCGGTCAAATCCCACCAACTATTGCCAAACTCAAGAATCTTCGTATTCTTAGGCTTAGCTGGACGAATCTAACCGGTCCGGTTCCTGATTTCTTGAGTCAGCTCAAGAATCTTGAGTACATTGATCTTTCTTTCAATGAACTCTCTGGTTCTGTACCAAGCTCTCTCTCTTTATTACCTAAACTTGGGTATCTTGATCTTAGCAGGAACAGACTTACAGGTGAATTCAATTCTCTTTTGTCTTTCCAATATATATAATATTTAAATTAATTTGATAATCAAAATAACAAATATATTCTTACTATCAAATTATATAATTTGGTGAAAAATTTATAATTAATTTAAGCATTCGAATTATAAACAAAAAAATCAGCTAACAGTTAAAAAAGTTATCTGTAAAAAATGAAGAGAATAAAATATGATTACTCTAAATTCGGAGGAAGAAAAGAAACACTATCTAGACAATTTTTTTTTTCAAATGAGGAAAAAATGGAGATAATCATAATCATTATTATTTAGTAAAGTTTCTAACTTTAACTTTTAAACTTCACAATTAGGTTCAATTCCAGAGTCATTTGGATCATTTCAAAAATTATCATACCTTCTCCTTTCACACAACAAGATCTCTGGTTCATTACCAAAATCACTAAGCAACCTCAACTTTAACCGGCTTGATTTCTCTCGGAACAATCTTCAAGGTGATGCTTCGATGTTGTTTGGAGCAAACAAAACGACAGTAGACATTGATTTGTCTAGAAACATGTTCCAATTTGATCTCTCAAAGATTGAGATTTCGAACACACTTATTGATTTAGACTTGAATCATAATGGCATCACAGGGAATATTCCGGTTCAGTGGACCAACTCTTCTCTTGGAGCATTCAATGTTAGCTACAATAGATTGTGTGGAAACATCCCCATTGGAGGGAATCTTCAGAAATTTGATTCTTATTCTTATTTTCACAATAAGTGTTTATGTGGTGCACCTCTTGATAGTTGCAAGTGAATTAAAAGTTTATCTCTAGGTTTCCTATAAAATGGATTAAAGATTATGAACAAATGTATAAGTATATGGAATGATGAATAATATGTGAGCAAAAACTTGCAATTGATGGATCCATACCACGATTCAAAAGTATTTTATTTGATTACGTTATGATTTAACTTTTCTTTTGGTTCACTTACAATTTAATTAAGGAGAATTCTCAAAAATACCACCAAAAACTAGCTTTCAAACTTCAATTTTAATCCTAAAACCCCAAAATCCAACACTATCCCTTTTAAAACCTTAGACCCCCCAAAACCAAACTCAAAAAATTTGAATTCTAAATCCTTAAAATTCACTTTTTATGTTTGTGGTATTTTTGGAACTGAGAGTGTGTTATTTTTGAAATTGTTTGGAATGTGTGGTAGTTTTGAAATTTAAACTTCTTTTGATGGTATTTCAAGGAATTCCTCTTTTAAATTAAATATACAATTATTAGTCAAAAATCAAAATATTAAAATAAAAGTACATCATTTATTTTAGTAAAATATAATTTAATATATTATTTTCAAAATATAATTAAATACAAAATTAAAAAAGTGTATATAAATTATCCCATTAAATATTTTGTGTTTTCAATATTTTCTAGTTTATATAATTTTTTCACAATATATATATATATATATATATATATATATGATTTTATATATAATGCGGAGTTAATTGGTGATAACAAATATATATTATTTTAGTTATATATTCTCTTCACATAAGCAATTTATTTTTAAAAGTTAAAAATAATTTACGAAGATTTTATTTATATAATTAGATTTTTGTTATAAAAATAATAGTATGAGATATTTTAAATTGTGTTTAAAATATTAAACAGCTGTACAATCATTTTTATTCTTAATAAAAATTTTACTTTTTATTTAACTAATGATAAATAATAAAATATCTTTTGTTTTGTCTTTTAATATATAATTTTAATAGGGTAATTGACTAATTGTACTCAATAACATGAATATATTCTAATAATAGATAGATTTCCAATACTGTTAAAAAACACCATTATAACCCTCAAAATATGTGGTAGGTGGAATTTGACATTTTTTTAAGTGTGACATGCACAATCCATTTTTTTGTTTTGTTGTCAACACACTTTTTTTTGTTGCTAATCTAACTTTTTTGTACTCTTATTTATTTTTAAAACTTACATTTAGGGATTAGGGTTTATATTTTTGGATTTATAGTTTATATTTTGGGGGTTCAAAGTTTATATTTTAAGATTTAGGGTTTACATTTTAGGATCTAGGATTTATACTTTGGGATTAAGATTTATATTTTAGGGTTTATACTTTGGATTATAGTATTTATATATTGGGTTATTAGGGTTTATATTTTGCAGTATAGAGTTTATATTTTGGGTTTTAGGATTTATGCTTAGGGTTTAGGATTTATATTTTGGGGTTCAAGATTTATACTTTGGAATATGAGGTTTATATTTTGGGGTTTATGGTTTAGATTTTGGATTTTATAATTTTTATTTTGGGGTTTAAGGTTTATTCTTTCGAATATATGGTTTATATTTTGAGGTTTAGAGTTTGTATACATAAATAGTCAAACAATTATTTTTGATTGTTAGTATATATTGATGTTTAAGGTTTATATTTTGAGGTTTAGAGTTTATATTTTGAGGTTTAGGGTTTATATTTTAGGGTTTGTATTTAGGGGTTTATGATTTATATTTAAGGGTTTAGAGTTTATATTTTGGGTTTAAGGTTTATATTTTGGAATTTAAGATTTATATTTTGAAGTTTAGGTTTTATATTTTGGGGTTGATAGTTTATATTTTTTTGTTTTAGGTTTATATACGGTGTTTAGGTTTTAGATTTATATTTTGAGTTAAGAGTTAAATTTCTTACTAATTACTATTCACTATTTTTAATTATATAAGTCCAGTTTTAAAATTTTTAATCTTGTTATATATGATGTAAAAACATGTGTTTATTGAGTTAGGTTTTTCTTATTTGATTATTTAAATTTAAATAGTTAATTTGTGAAAAATTGAAAGGGTAAAAATTGATAATTAAAATAAAATAAAAAGAGAGAAAGAGAAAGGATATAACTGAGATAAGGATGATGTATAATATTTTAAAAACTAATATTATACACCATTATCAGATGTTTAATATTTGGTTTATTTTTATTTTTCTAGCTAATTGATCCATTTTAATATATTAAATGATTTGGACGTAAATATTATACAGTAATAATGTACCATTTTATTAATAAAGGTTAATTAAATTAGGGCAAATTTGCTTAGTGCCATAAAATTTGCTGAGTTTATAAATAATACCATATTGATAGAAAAATTAAACAAATGTTATATGTCATTTTTTACCAATTTATTTTCATTATTTTTTTTTTAATTTTCGAGAGATAAAAATAATAAAATAAGAATATAGTAAAAAAAGTTAATGGAGAAACATCCTACATTGGATAGTTCGCATATAAACTTTAACTTTATCTATGCATTCGAGCTGAGAGAACTTAAAACTTGAGAAAACAATTATGAAAAAACGAAAACTTGAGAAAACAATTCTGAAAAACGAAAGAAATAGTCGATGTCCTCGCCGACGAAAAAGAAGCTCCGATTTTCGAAGGCGACGAAAGAAAAACCGTCGGCCCCACCGATGGTCGGACAACCGGGGGCGCCGATGATGATCGGCGTAAAAAAAACGGATTGCTCGGAGAATTTATATCCCGTACAAGCACAGAATCCTCCGGAGTCACCTACTGTTCCGGATGGCACGACGGAATCAGATATTGTTCTGAAAAGCATAAAGAAAGCACTGCAGAGTTCAACTCCAGTCGAACGAAGAGTGGACAGCTCAGATGTCCACGACTATGTAATGTCCACTGTGCACAAGAACATTAGTTCTCCAAGTCATGTGATTATCATGGGGATGAGAACATCGTTATTAATTTTTGTGTGGCCTATGACTAAAAACAAAATGTGCTGATACAGCCAGTAATTATGTCCCATGTGAACAAAGTAGAAATTAGTTAATCACAAATATGATAGTTAGTTCAGAGAATATAGTCTTATATGTTCTTCATATTTGAAATATAGGGTGAAAATGACGATGACGCAACATTATATGTTGGAGGAGCATTTGATGTATGTAGGAAATGTGAAGATTCATATTCTAGTGATGACGACTACACGTACGCAGGTTGCGCAACACCACCCTTATCGAGTGATCCAGAAGTTCATAAGGCTCTAAGTAATGCGGCTCTCGAAAAAGCCAGCATGGATCTATTACGTCGGACTGGTCTTTGGGACTTCCAGCTCCAGTTGGAGAAGGTAAGCACTATGTATAATTCCCTTTACAATTTTGATAGCATGGTCAACGACCGTTGTCAGTGGACTTTTGTGATGAACAACAAGTTAACAAATGCGCAGGATCTTGGGGGTGTAGGCCAAGAGGAGGTGATTGCGACTGCAACTGAAGCAAATCTTGAACATGTTGATCAAAACTCAGTAGTGGTATGTTCCTATGCAAACAACTCTTGAAAACAATAAAATGTTTTGGGAAGCTGATACAGTGGACAATACATACATTGTGGAAAACCTCACCCATTTTTACAAGAATATAAAAATTGTTTATTGTTGTACGAATCCTCTGAAATTGGGGTGTAAGAACAAGAGGAAGAAGGAGAAGACATGCAAGTTGTGAATGTATGCAGCGTCAAATTGTCTTTTATTCTGTTTCGGTGGACAACTCAAAAAAATGTTTTTTCCACATGATTTTCATATTATGTCAGAACGAGTTTACTCATCTTACATTGTGGACAATACATACATTGTGGACAAAAACTCGTTCTTGTTGTAGGAATACTTTGAAATTGGGGTAGAGGAGAATGAGGAAGAAAGAGAAGACATGCAAGTTGCGAAGGTATGCGACAACTCAACAAAAAGTGTTGTCCACATGATTTTAATATTATGTCAAAACAAGTCTGAATGAGTAATGTTGGATTGCAGGACGATTTAGAAGTTGTAAAAGCAGGGGTTGGCGAAGTGATGGTAAGCAGTCAAAATATAATGTCACATGGACGTGGAAAAAAATCTAATATATGATATATATTCATCGGCATGACCTAGGTTAGTGAAGGTGCATTGGAAGATGAGCGAGAGGACGGAGATAACTGCACACAGAAGTAGCGATTATTTGTCAGCAAGATGTAGGCGCATATCTTTTTTATAATGTTTTGATGCAATGTATGTACTGTGACGATTATAAAGTGTAGGGATTATGTATGTTGACACTGACGATAATGGAAGTTTTTCTAAAAGACACTACCTATATATGTGAACATCCTTAATTAATGTGGACCAGTCGTCATGATGGACATACATACTTTTGGTTTTATAATGTTTGATGTTTTTTTATAATGATTGATGCTTTTTTATTATTTTTATGCAATATAATTTATGGATTATATCGATTGTAAAATGTGGGGGTTATCTATGAGGACACCGACGATGATGAATGTTTTTGTTTCACATAACCCATATACGTGGACATACTTAATTAAGGTGGACGAGTCTTCACAATGGACATACATAACTTTGAGTTTACAATGTTTGATGTTTTTTTTATAATGTTTTGATGCTTTTTATAATTTGATGCTTTTTATAATGTTTTATGCAATGTAATGTCTCGATTTTGGCAATTGCAAAATGTAGGGGTTATGTATGAAAACACTGACGATGATGAATGTTGTTGTTTCACATAACCCATATATGTGGACATACTTAATTAATGTGGACGAGCCTTCACAATGGAAATACATAACTTTGAATTTACAATGTATGTTTGATGTTTTTTTTGTAATGTTTTGATGCTTTTATAATGTTTTATGCAATGTAATGTATGGATTTTGGCGATTGTAAATTGTAGGAGTTATGTATGAGGACACTCAAGATGATGAATGTTTTTGTTTCACATAACCATATATGGGGACATACTTAATTAATGTGGACGAGTCTTTACAATGGACATACATAACTTATATTTTGTAATGTTTGATGTTTTTTTAATATAATTTTTGATGCTTTTTGTAGTTTGATGTTTTTTTTAAAAAATTTTATGCAATGTAATGTGTGGTTTGGGGGCGATTACAAAATGTAGGGGTTATGTATGAGGACATTGACGATTGTGGATGTTTTTGTTTCACATAACTCATATCTGTGGACATACTTAATTAAAGTGGACGAGTCTTCACAATGGAGATACATAATTTCTGATTAGCTTCAGAATAAAATCATCAACTAAAAAAATGCAAATGCAAGATGTCACGTCTTAAAAACTTACAATAACTACCCCTACTTTTTCGGTTCTGATTAATTTTTTTTTTAAAAATGCTAGCTGTTAGTTCAGTGTAATTTACACCAAATACCCCTTCAGTTTCGCGGTGGAAATAATAAATTTTTTTTTAAAAAAATTTCAAATCTAATATTTTCTCAAAACTAACTCGGTTATCGTGTCAAAAAGTGTTCATCTTTGTACCAGTGAGAAGTAACAATCGCAGTTCAACGAAAACTTAATCAAAAGTGCTATGTCGTCGTCCTCGCCGTCCTTGCCAAGTGAGAAGAACCTCCGGTCTTCGCCGAGATTGAAGGAAAAACCTCATTCGCCAAGATCGAAGGAAAGGCCGCCGGCGGTTACTTCGCTCGAACGACCAGGAGTTACAACGAAGACAACAAATATAAAACCACCGGGTTCGAGTCCTACTACTATGGAAGAGAAAAAAGTACATAGTGATTATACAGGTACTTCAAACGTCGATATTACCGCTGAATCAGGTTCTGCCATGAAAACCAGAGCAAAATCGAGCACGAAGATAGTTAAATAAAAGCTCGCCATCGGCGGTGTCCACGAGAGAGAAATGTCCACGGCTGTAGGCGGGAGTGGACTAGGTAAAACTGGTCCAATTTTTATTAACAAAGCCACGCTGAAGTCGTGTAAGGAAGGAGGAGCGGAATCTGTCAGCAAAAGCGTCGAGACATCGGGTGGACACGACGATGTGCATGGAGATACGGTTGCAGAAGAAGAGACCATACTAACCGGACCAGACAAGGTAAACAAAAGGAGGGAAAGGGTGTCTATAGACCAAGATCCAGCAGTTTTCCACCAAGCGTTTGGTGGATGTTCGTACACATAAGTTGATCCTGTCCACGAAGCTGAAAACATACTTGGTGGACAATAAGAAGGCTAGGTTAGTGCCAATCTCAACAGATTTGTTGTCCACCGAGAAGATGTCCACATTGATTCGGCAGCCGAGACGCATCGAAGAACAACCGGAAATAGCCGAGAACCGGCTAACAGAAGTGTTCCAACCATTGTCTGCACTCCAGCTCAGGCCAATGTCCAATATTCTGCTGCACAAACATCATTAGAAGCAATGCCAACTCCAACAGAGTTACCAGTCCACGAATCGTAGTGGATTAGGTTGGAGACTTCACGTCTTCCCCATAGGTTGTATGTTGTTGATCGATATCCCCATTGTGGGAGCATTAACTCATACTGAAAGCCAGAGTTTCTCCATGACATTGTCGAGGCTCTTGAAGGTACGAAAGCTTTGGATTTTTTGAAGTCTTCAGTTTTTGGTCCAATGGTAAATATGCCGGTGCGGACGGCATCATTATCGGGGAAATTGGTACATCAGATGCTGTGTCGCTAATTAGTTACAGATAAGAAGCATGAATTATGGTTTGTTTTTGCTGGATCACCTTTTTGCTTGTCTCTGCGCGAGTTTGGGATCGTTACCGGACTTCCTTGTGGTCCATATCCGGCGAAGGCATTGCTTGATAAATTACAGAAGCCAGTCAACCCCAAACAACCTTATTGGAACAAACTAATAGACAACAAAAGGAAAAATCTCCTGATTAAAGATATTGTTGAGTGGCTGAAGAAGGACAAGAGACAATCAGATTCAATGAAAATGCCACATTGGAGAAGAGTTTGACTTGCGTTGGTTGTTATAGCCGAAGGTATTTTGTTGTGCACAACCAATCCATTGAGGCCTTCTAACAAGATTGTCGAGATGGTTAAGGACCTAGAAGCTTTCCAGAGTTACCTGTGGGGACGCGACTCATTCTTACTAACTATAGAGATGGTAAAAGTTGGTAAACAATGCAAGGATGTTGACAAGCTAAGAGAGAAGCTAAACCAGTCCCACACCGCAACACATGGGTCCACTCTCGGACTTCAACTTTTTTTCTACGTCGCTATCCCTCAACTACTGAAGATATTGCCGAAGGCAGATTCCAGTGATCACGATTTACACATGAGTCTATTCTTATTCTGCCGACGTGCAAAAGTTTCCACAATGAGAACATACTACAGATTGAGAATTCGGCTAATGTAAGTTTTGAGGTTTTACACCAGCTTCGTATGAATCTTGATTTAATTTTAGTAAAGAAATTTTTAATTCGTGTTTTTCAAATGTATGTCAAACCACTATTACCTACGGAGGACCACACTTACACAGAGGTGAATGACTATTGAATGGGTGAGGTGGAAGACGTTGCTCTTGATTACATGGAAAGTATGTTGGCGGACGGGTTTAGATTTGAAAGAAACATGTGGCCAGGTGGTTCAACGAAATTTAATCCCATTGTCGAGTTTCCAGTTGTTGAGAATAAGGGGAAGAAAGCTAAGGCTTCAAACCCTGCCCCGAAGAAGAAGATGCATCTTGCAGATGCCCCTGCAATCTCTAAGGTCTGAACAAGGGAAGAGAAAGAGTCTACAAGTTGTCCACCAAGTCATTCTGTTTCAGATGAAGAAGAAATTCTTTATGCAGAAGATGTTTACAAAAATGTTGAGGGGATGCTGGCGAATCACAAAAAGAGGTTGAGGGGATTATTGCGGATCAAACACAAATTATCATGAATTTAGTTGAGAGCGAGAAGGCAAAGATGAAGGATGAACTAATGGGCGAGATTATAAGTTAGATGTGTAAAGGGGGGGGGGGATTTCATGGATGAAGAAAAACGCGAGGAAACTATCCCTCCTGGTTCCCCTTCGAGTAATCAGTTCACCTTGTTCGACAATACCAATCCTTCAAGGCACGAGCCAACAGTGGGAGGATCGACGTATGAGAAGGTGGATTTTGATGAGTATCCAGGGGTTGAGAACATCCTAACAGATTTATCACATCAAGTAAGCGTGTAATTGATAAATAATATCCGATCAAAAACTTATGAGTTGAGAAATGTTAACGTCCACACTTATGTTAATGCAGCCTGTCGTTATGTCCATCTCACATGAAGTGGACGGAGGTGAATCAAAGCTTATGTACACTGATAAGGCCGAGCATGCCGGTGAGAGTTCTGAATTAGTAAAAGATTTGGGGGTTAAGGACAGTAACACAGTCGCCCAAGAAGACCTACCAGAGAAGGTAAAAAATCGTGAACATATAGTTAACATTTCAGTGTATGTTTTTAACTTTAAATGAAGAAGTGGAAGTTGCAATTGTAAGTAGAGGAGAATGTTATAACTCATAGATCATGGACAAATATGTATAAATAGTTATGTCCACCCGACAATAGTGGTATGTCCACAAAATACTTACTCTTTGAATTTCAAGAGGGTGATGAAGCTGGAAGGACAGACATTGTGATTGGAATTGATGATGCAGGTGGAGATGAAGTGATGGTAAGTAGAACCAAATTAATTAAAGTGGACGTGGACATGATATTATATATTGTATAATGTCAACTTTACACTGCAGTCTGTAAAAGGTGAATTGGAGACGGAGGCAGGCGACCAGGGGGTGAAGACGTAGAGACCAATGATGATGATGGAGTAGTAAGCGTTGTGCTTTTGTAATGATAATAGAAGATGAAAACGTAAATGGTTACAATGAAATGTTATTTAATTGTGTTAATTTTGTTGTAGCATGAGTATGATGAGAGTGAGTCTGGAACTGATTCAAATGACCAACCAGAGGAGGAAGTTCGTGCAGAGGAGGTGGCCGCGCCTCCTACTGAATTGATTCTGGGAGAAATTCATGTTAAATCAGTACAAACAAAGGATCACGAATATTTTCATGAGGAAGAACAAAAAAACGTCAAGGTATGCAACATTTATCTAGGTTATGAGCTTTTGATGTTTTTGTGGGGCTGATGTCTGTTGTAGACACACACTGGTTGCTAACCAAGTACTGGAAAAATGTGAAGGAGAGAGCAGTGTATGAAGATATGGTCTCGAACATTGTAAATGAACCAACTGTTATTTCTGGAGTTGATGGAGCAGAGGTTGTTGTATGCATTTTTAACAGTGGACTACGCACCTTTAGTGGACATAAACGTACATGTCTCATTAAAACACGTTGTCCATATAATTTTTTTTCTTTTCCAGGAATTCCCCTTAACAGATGTACATCAACAAGGGGAAGATCAAGTGAAGGTAAATGAAGAAGGGGAAGTTGCAATTGTAAGTATAAGAGAATGTTATACTTTCCTAGATCGTGGAAAAAATTATATAAATAATCATGTTCGTCTGACAATAGTGGTATGTCCACAAACACTAACTATTTGAATTTGAGGACCGTGATGAAGCTGGGAGGACAGACATTGCGACTGGAACTGATAATGCAAGGGGTGCAGGATTGATGGTAAGTAGAACCATTTAATTCCATATGGAGTAGAAAACATTATATAGATATTGTTTTCCATCAGCATTCAGTGATATGTCCACTAACACCAACTCTTGAATCCCAGGACGCTGATGTAGCTGGTAGGCCAGACACTGTGACTGGAATTGATGATGCAGGGGGAGATGAAGTGATGAGAAGTAGAACCAAAATAATTTTAGTGGACACATCTTTGGCCTACCAGCAGTCTATAGAAGGTAAATTGGAAACCGAGGCATACGACCAGGAGGGTGAAGACGTTGAGACCAATGTTGATGATGGAGTGGTAAGCCTTGTACTATGAAATTTAAGAAGATGCAATCATAAATGGTTACAGTGAAATCTTAGGTAACTGTGTTATGTTTGATGTAGGATGAGCAGGATGATAGTGAGTCTGGAACTGATTCAAATAACCAACCAGAGGAGGACGTTGATCCAGAGGTGGGCGTACAAGTGAACACACATGCATCCAGAAAATGGGCTGGAAGAAGAATACAAAGGATTAGGAAACAACCTAAAAGATATGACGACACAGAGACACCACGCAGGCGCGACGGAGGTGTCATACACCCGTCTCTTGGAAGGCTAGATTCTAACATGGAGAAGAAATTTATTTCCAAGCTTAAGGCCTGCAAAGAGAAGTAAGTTTTTTAATGCATATAATTTATTATGCTTACTAAACTAATGCCACCTTCAGACTAATGCGTAGTCTTTTTGTACTAGAGAGTACCTCATTGATGGTCATCATGTGAAGAAGTCATTCTTTAATGAAATTTTGAAGCCGAAACAACGGGTGGACAACAATGTAAGACCCAATCCATGTAAACTATATTTGGACGTGGAAATGGACATGGACATGATATTATATACTATGCTAACATTTTTGTAACATTGTCTTATGTACAACACATTGATCCTCTCCTAACCGTACTGTGGAGGAAGTTGGAGGAAACACTGGTGGGCAAGAGGGTGGTTATATCTGATGCGTTTTTCACAAGATTGCTGTCCGCGGATTACTAGAAGTTCAAAAACGCAAAAAACAAAGGGGAATGGGCGTGGAATAGCACAATTCGGAGTTATGTTTGCGGCTTTGTCCCTGGGCGATTTAACAAGCTTGCATGGTATACCGATGTAGACACGGTATATGCCCATATGAATTGGGGAAAAAACACTGGGTTGCCTTAGTCATTAATCTAGTCAATGGGAAGATCATGATTCGAGATCCCCTGATTAGTGCAACAAGCGACAGGAAATTGGAGACGTTAATGATACCGTTCATGGACATGATTTATGCGGCAGTTACTCAGCTGGTCCATCCAAGCTTGGTTCACACACCCCTCCCAACCACATTTGTTTATGACAAGATTAAGGACATTGCGCCGAATGAACGCTCTGGAGATTGTGGTCCCTTATGCATCAAGTTTACTGAGCTTCATTATCAGGATGCATACTTAGTGGGAATCACCAACCGTATGGTGGAAAACATGCGTATGAATTACGCATTTGACCTTTATGAAGAACTCATCACTAGTATCAGGGATTGATGATGTGCGTTGTTTGTGTTATTGCTATCTTAACTATAATACTCTTGTAAAAATGTCCAACGTTTGTGGTTGTTGACTTTAAATATCTGCTAAGAACATATTCAGCTAACGAATCTTCATTATGCATTAGGTGAAGTAAGATCCTCTCCTAACCCTACTGTGGAGAAAGTTGGGGGAAACACTGGTGGGCAAGAGGGTGGTTATATCCAATGCGTTTTTCACAAGGTTGCTGTCTGCGTATTACCAGAAGTTCAAAAATGCAAAAAACAAAGGCGAGTGGATGTGGAATAGCACGATTAGGAATTATGTTCGTGGCTTTTTTCTTGGGCGATTCAACAAGCTTGCATGGTATACCGATGTAGATACGGTATATGACCCTATGAATTGGGGAAAAACCATTAGATTGCCTTAGTCATTAATCTAGTAAATGGGAAGATCATGATTCTAGATCCCCTGATCAGTGCAACAAGAGACATAAAATTGGAGACGTTAATGATACTGTTCGTGGACATGATTTCTGCGGCAGTTACTCAGCTGGTCCATCCAAGCTTGCTTCACACGCCCCTCCCAACCACCTTTGTTTATGATAGGATTAAGGACGTTGCGCCGAATGAACGCTCTGGAGATTGCGGTCCCTTATGCATCAAGTTTATTGAGCTCAGGACGTGGACTTAGTGGGAATCACCGACCGTATAGTGGAAAACATGCATATGAATTACGCATTTGACCTTTATGAAGAATTTATCACTAGTATCAGGGATTAATGATGTGTGTTGTTTGTGTTACTGCTATCTTAACTATAATACTCTTGTAAAAACGTCCAATGTTTGTGGTTGTTGACTTTAAATATCTGCTAAGAACATATTCAACTAAAGAATCTTCATTATGCATTAGGTGAATTAAGATGTTTTTTAAAAACCCCATTCAAAATAAGGCACGTCCACATAAATGTGTCCACTACGACCCACAAGCTATTAATTCTTAGATATCTAAAATATGTCCACGAGTATAAGGCACGCCTACAGAAATTAATAAGTGTCAATTCACAAAAGTTCTGTTGCCGAGATGGAATAAATGTTTTCTTGTTGGTGGGGGCTATTAGCCAATAAATGTACTAATAACTATTGAGATACACCATATCTATTATATATCACAAGCTTTTCATTCTTAGATATCTCATTAACAATGGGAGGATTTTATATTTTCAATCTACCTTACCAAATTCAAATCACAATTTTTTCATTCGTTGCACAATCATATTTCCAACATTTCGGTCCACTGATTGCTTCCGGAAAAGAAGGTTATAAATTAGCGTTCAACCATAGGGTGTTGAAGATTGCATCCCTACACATGGTTGAAAGATTTCCTCAGTTTGCAGCTACATGGTCGAAGTTCCAACACTTTATAAACGCTTGCGCACAAGCTGGAAATTATGGTGCTTGCTATTTGGAAGGTGTACTTTTGTTTGGGTGTGAAGGAGAAGTTTAAGATGCCTTACACGCGTTGGAAGTAGCAAACCCACCGTCCACATCGTTCAAAATCAAGTTATTCAAGGCGTTACTGCTTTTTTGTGATGGGAGTGTACACTATGCTGCATAAAGGATTGTTCAATTCCAAGAAGTCTCACCATCGCCGGAACACACTAGGTGTGTTGCCAAAAAAATTGTCCACGACATTTGCACAATGTCCACTACGAACTTGTCAAGAAAAAGGCGCACATCCAAGGTCATAAGAAGGTGTATACCCAAGTCAGTCCGGTTGGTTTGTAACAAGTGCAACAATTTATCAAGATGTCTTGTGTGTTTCCTTAAGTGGTTTGCATTCGAACTATGGAAAAAATATTTTTGGTGATGGCACTGTATCCACCATAAATCAATTATGCCCACCTGAGTATAATGTGTATACCAACTTCTATGATAACTAGATTTTGTGTTATGTCGTCCACATTATTATATGTCCACCACATTAAGATTTCTCGTTCACATATCTCCTCTCACGTATACTGCAAGGGCTTTAAGAAGCTTATATTCGTTATGTCCACGAAAACATAATGTTATATCAAAGGTAAATTCGTTAACAATGTCCATATGAAAATATATATTCGGTATGTCCACGCAAAATATTACGTTATATCAGAGGCTTAACTATGTCCAATACAAACCTGTTTCGTCCACCTGAAATTAAATATGTCCACCTGAATCTTAGGTGCATACTACCTTATATGCTAACTAGATATATGGTATGTAGACCACATTATTATATTTCCACTACAATATGATATCTCTCCTTCAACTATCTCCACTTTAGTATATAGGTGTACTGTAAGGGCTATAAGAAGCTTATATTCATTATGTAACAGAAAATATGTATGTCCACAGAAATCATTTTTGTCCACTAAAACCAAAAAATTTCAACATCTTCATAATCGCACCTGTCTAGTTATAGCTCACATAGTTTTCATCTTGAACATACAATATAAATAAGACAAATGCCATGGTCAACTACATTAAACATTATCAAGAGGCTGACCATTATACAGTTATCAAAAGGATGACCATTATACATTTAAATAGGATTTTTTACAACTTGCCCGATTGTGACGTGGTAAATTGCATGTTGTGCACTTTCGATGTCCACATTGTGTCCCCTGTGCATTTTTCAATATTACCACAAAATTATAATATGTATTTCTAGCTATCTGATTTTATGTCCACACAATTAAGATTGAAATGTAAACTTACTTGTTGTTCTCCTTGAGATGGTATTCTGGTTGTCGTTGGTCTGCCCGAGCTCCTTTTTAACCTTGGAGGGTTCATCCACCATACTTTATGGAAAGTCAGTGTCAATCTCCCTCAAAATTGGCATTATTATTGATGTCCACAGCTTATCCCACTCACCAACCGAATAACAATTGCCAACAAGAGAGTAGATATCGATGTTCCTAATACCAATTGCCGCAAGAGCATGGCAACATGGTACCAACAATACATCAAACACCCTACAGGTGCAGGTTTTCCTAAGAAAATCAACGGTGAACACACAACCTGCATCGTCGTTAACTTGGTAAATATTGTCCGATGCTCCGATTACTGCACAATCAGTCGCATTTTTTAAATGTTCAATCAGTAAGTCTTTTATTTCAGGTGTGCAACATGTCTTCGCGTTCTCAGCTATTCTTCGGCGGGCACAAAACCAGCTCATCAACTTGGTTCTTATTGATTCTATCATGGTAGCTATGGGAAAAGTGATGGCCGATCTGAGAACTGCATTAAGTGATGCTAATATGTTGCTGCTCATGAGGTTGTACCGCATTCCCAGGAAATAAGCAAGTGTCCAATGAGGCAATTCAATATCCAACAAATAATCAGCACACCTAGGGTTGCGTTTTTGTACCTCTTCGAATCAAGATCTAAAATTGCCTATTGTGTAAGCCCTTGCAGCGTTGGATACCACCCTCGCCAGACCTTCGCATTTAAACCTATGTTTCACGTTCCGCTCCAAATGTATTACACAAGCGCCATGCTTCGCTAGGGGATATACTTTCTTAAGCCCCGCATATATGGCTTGGTGCCGGTCAGATACAAAAACAAGGTCTTCCGCATTGTGGACAAATGAGCTAAGTTGACTGAAAAACCAGGTCCATCCGGCAGTATTCTCTCCATCAATTACTCCAAAAGCTAAGGGAAAAATATGGTAATTTCCATCTTGTCCGCTTGCAGCAACCAAACAACTCTTGTACTTCCCTTTTGTGTGTGTCCCATCTAGGATAAGATGCTTAAACCCAGAAATTGATGCACCAAATGCAAAAAAACAATTACTTCAATGTTCTAGGTCTGTCAACCGTTTCTTGAATAGTTTTCACTCTGGATATGGTCCCCGGATTTGTGAGATTCAATAAATGAAAATATTTGGACACAAATTCATAACTGTCTTCCTCACTTCCTCTTCCTTTTTTCATTGCCACTTCCTTTGCATACCATGGTTTCATATACGAAATAATGACATTATAATCGGACAACACTATTTCTGGGACATCACAAGCACAGGGGCCCTCTTTTCCATGATCATACCTTGCCTTTAACAACTCACCAAGTATGCTCGCAGTTGTTTTCTTCACGTAACGATATCGTGTGCTAACATCACATGAATGAGTCAATGTGGCGGTTCGCACCTCTACAGTTATCGAACCGTATGTGGTTGTTGCATACACCCTCCAACGACATTTACTGTCAGAACATATATAGATAACTCTGCTCTTGTCCGATGCATGGTTGAATAATCTTTTAATAGAGTACATTGAAATTGCTTTATGTAGCTCACTTTTGTTCTTGAAAGTCATACCACATGAAGTGCATCGCCACCTTTATTCAAATTCATATTCACTTTGTCACTTCAAATTGTGTTGACATTATCTCTATATGGTGGTGTATCAATAGTAGCTCCAGTAATACGCAACATGTCTGTGCCACATTCCATTGTTGTTTTACGTGGACATACACTTGTTGCCTGCACAGATTCATGTCCATCAACATTGTGTCCACCAGATGTTTTCCCGTCTTCACATACACCACCCCCTTAACATACATCTTTGGAACCTATTCAATCATTAAAAATACACAAATGTTACAACCTGTAATTCATCAACTTAAAATGTCCATAATATCGATTTATGTCCATTACCTCCTCGTGTTACCGCAAAATGATGTCGTTCTGATTCGTCGATATTGTCCCCTTCTCCCCTTCCCCTGCTGAATTGACAACATCCATGGTGATAGGTGTACGTCTATTTGCATGTATAATCCTGTATGGATCCTAGTCCAGTGGATAATCACGATCTATGCGTTCCCGCATTAAGTCATAATCATACTCGGGTGATTTTTTTCCACTGTAAAATAAATCTCCACATGCATCATCAGTGTCATTAGCATCCGCAGTGTTACATGGTCTTTTCCATCTCGTTTTCTCTTACTCCCAAGTTGCTTGTCTATCTGATCATTTGAATGTCCACGTAAACCAACATCCAAATTATGTCCACAATCATCAGATGGTTGACCTACACATAGGGATGTCAATTGGGCTGACCATGTCCAAATGGGCATGTCTATATGGACAACTTAATTTTATGGGCTTTATTTGGACAGCCCATTTGGACAATGGGCCAAATGTTGTCCACATCCAAAAATTGTTGTTTGTCCATATGGACATTTGGGCTGACCATGGGCAAAAAATTTGTTAATTATTTTTTCTTGTTTTTATTATATATATATTTTTTTCTTTCTGTATTTTTGTTTATAATATCGTTTATCAATAGTTTTTACTAATCTAATTTTTAATATTAAACTCAAATTTTAAAATCAACATGATTGAAAAAGCTTAAAATCAATAATTAATCATTATCCAAATATTTAATAATATCCCAAATAACAAAGAAACTTAGAAATCATGGTTAAAGATCAATTTTCTGCATCATTCTCCTCATCGCTCATAACCTCAAATTCATCACATGAAAATGCACAGTCAAATAATTTTAGTATCTAAAGAATTTTCTTAAAATTATCATTGTGTTTGCTTACTAATTTCTTGAAATCCATTTATTCAATTCCTTGCACGAATCAAGGCTTAGACATTAGTAGGTAGAAGACAACTTCTATACTTGTTGAGCACGCGGCTACCTATACTAAATGATGATTCAGAAGCCACTGTTGTGATGGGAATGCTAAGAATATCACAAGCCATGTGTGAAAACTCCTTAAATCGACTCAAGTTATCTTTCCAATATCCTAAGACATCTAAATTCTTAAAGGCAACCATATCGAGCAATGGTTCATCTAAGTATATCTTTAAGGTGATTTTCCATTACTACCTGCCTTTTGAGAAAAAAAAATGTGTAAAACCCCTGAAATGTTAACAATGACATATGAAAAATAAGAGACTAATCTAAAAAGCAAGAAGTGCTATACTTATAAAATCTGCAATAACATTTTTCCATACGGTGCACCTTCCTTATCACCTACGCGACAACCCCCTCTATGACTCATTTCAAGTATTGTTTTAGTATCTAAGAAAGTTTCATCCTCATATGTCTGAACCAACTCATCTACGGCCTCGATGTTTTGATCCTGTAGACCATCATTGTCCACTGCATTTTTTTGCTCTATTGACATATACATATTTATGCCAGGATCTGCTAAATCGCCTGTTTAAATCTTCCGAAGCTTTCATCGTTGTCCACACGGATAGGATGCATTCTAGCTTGCGTGACTACCACATATTTGCTGCTCTGCTAATAGGTCAACACTATGTCTGCTCCAACTACCCTCCCGTCATAACCTTTCACTATTTTTGTTATTAAATCCGCATAACCTTCGTCCTCGACTACGTTAAAACATCTCGCATACATATCATTTGCAACTTTAGAATGCCACGTTCCACAATCGAGGCATTCCTAATTACCAACAATTAGTAGAAAAAGGTTGTCCACTGAGACTGACCTACAAAAGAAAAATACATCAATCGGTCAAATACAATAAACAATATTTTTTCTCGTCCACGGGTTTATGTATTTGTCCACATAACATTGACGATTGTCCACCACAATTAAATGGTTGCCCCAAACCGCGTACTAATCGAAATGCAAAGCACCGCTAATCTAAATAATCAGTTGTCCACCATAGTTCTAATACATATTGTTCTTAGTAATATTTTTCAACATTACTAACTTACACCCAAATCGCATGTTTAGGTAACGGTACTTCTGTAAATTACTAAAAAAACAATAAATACAGCGTCATACACCCAACAAGAAACCAATATACCATGTTATCTTCTAACAAAACTGGAATAATGCTACGACCCACAAATTGAAAACATTTTCAACACATATACATTTGTCCACACAAGGCACAAGCGTCGTCCACATATTTAATGCTACAAAAAAAAAAACAGATTTTTTGAACCACAAATGTACCTTAAGGTTCATCTACTTCGTTTGTTCTGCCGAATGAATTGCCATTATTGAGCCATTAAGGAAGGTATTAGCTTAAGTTGTTTATTTAACCAAAAAGAAATTTTTTTTTTTAACTTAATTCATCTTATCAACATTAATGTTGTATTGATTTCTCTGTTTCTCACACATTCACTCGCGAAAATTCCACAGATCTGTCCTGCGTTATTATCGTCTTTCTTACCATGCCAAAAGGACATATTTTTATGGCAGTTATGACAAAAAATCGAATAGGGTATTTTCGATTAACTTTTTCACTTTTATGGTAGTATCTGTAATAAGCCCATTAAATTATATATTTTAAATAACTCAAATTAAAATAATTATGAGATTTTCGTGTTAATTGAATGGTATATTTTAAGAAAATTTTATTATTTTGGTTTAAGCAAGAGATTAAGTTTTTTATAAATATAGAATTACTATATAATTTCTATTGGTCAGAAATATTCATATTTTAATTTTATTAAAAAATGGATGAATAAATTACATGAATTGGCCTACTAGTCCATTAACCATGCTTAATTGACAGTTTATACATATTATAATATTGAGCTTCTATAATTATACGGCCCAGTCACATGTGTTGAGAGGAAAAGAACAATAAACAAACAAACAAAAACATTTCTGTGTCGGTAGCTGAACTTATTTAAAACGTGGTCTAGTCCTCAAAAAACTACTATAAGTAAACGAGTTTCCCTTACAACACAAACACATCATTATGGATAAGGCAATGACATTGTTCTTGTTCTTCTTCACTCTCCTTCTCACAACCTCTTTATCTAAAGAACTTTGTCACAAAAATGACAAAACCACTCTCCTGAATATCCAAAAATCTCTACACTACCCTTACAATATCATCTCATGGGACCCTAAAACCGACTGCTGCTCATGGTACGCCGTGGAATGCGGTGACGCCACCGTTAACCACCGTGTCACCTCCTTAGTAATACAAGACGATGAAGTCTCTGCTCAAATCCCACCAGAAGTTGGTGACTTACCATTTCTTGAAACCCTTATCTTTCGCAAACTCTCTAACCTTACTGGTCCAATCCAACCTACCATTGCCAAACTTAAAAGACTACGTTTTCTTAGGCTAAGTTGGACCAATCTAACCGGTCCGGTTCCAGAGTTTCTTAGCCAGCTCAAGTATCTTGAGTACATTGATCTTTCTTTCAATAATCTCTCTGGTTCTATACCAAGTTCTCTTTCGGTATTACCTAAACTTGGGTATCTTGATCTTAGTAGAAACAAGCTTACAGGTATATTATAAACTATATATTTTTTGTCTACTAATTTATTAAAAAAAATTCCACATATAAAAAAGTGAATTTTATTAATTAATACATTGATTTAATAAAATTTGACACTTTTATGTTAGCGAACAATCATAATCCCAAAATTCAACTATTTCAATTAATATCTCTAAATCTTACACTTTTTCATATCAATGAACCAATCTTAACAAAACAAAAAAAAAATTCAACTATTTTCAATTAATATTTTTAAAAGCACAACTAATTAATGATGAATAACTAAAAAATCAATATTTATGAAACAAAAATCTTTAATCTTCTTTTTTAAAAAAAGTGTTAAACTTTTATTAGTCCGACTTTAGACATTTCGATTTAAAGATTTCTAACTCCATCTTTTAAATTTTGCAACTAGGTTCGATACCAGAGTCATTTGGATCGTTTCCTGGAGAAGTTCCTTACCTTCTCTTATCACACAACAAGCTCTCAGGTCCAATTCCAAAATCACTAGGCAACTTAAACTTTTACAGGATCGATTTCTCTCGGAACATGCTTGAAGGGGATGCTTCGATGTTATTTGGAACCAGCAAAACAACATGGACCATTGATTTGTCAAGAAACAAGTTACAGTTTGATATCTCTAAGGTTAAAGTTTCAAAGACAGTTAATTTGTTGGACTTGAACCACAATGACATCACAGGGACTATTCCAAAACAATGGACCCAACTTTCTTTGCAGACTTTCAATGTTAGTTATAACAAATTGTGTGGACCAATTCCTCAAGGTGGTGATCTTCAAAGATTTGATGCTTATGCTTATTTACACAACAAGTGTTTGTGTGATGCACCTCTTCCAAATTGCAAGTCTCTTGAGAGTTCAAGTGATGATTCTCAAGAAACCAAGCTTTACCTGTAATGTATGAAATAAGCAATCAAGTCTTGTGTGACTAAATGTACTTTCCATTAGGAAAGAATAATAAATGAATAAGCTTAATCATGTTGTAAAATAATTAAGGTTTAACTATTAATGTACCATATAAGCAATCAAGTCTAATGTATTTTCCATTTGGAAAGAATAATAAAAAAACATGAATCATGTTGGAAAATAATTAAGTTTTTATCATTAGTGTCAAGTAGGGATAGAGAAATTTTAAATATATATATATATATATATATATATATATATATATATATATATATATAT